>JAJOZX010006416.1:0-232500 GCA_023014485.1 Bathynomus jamesi | reverse complement strand
TAGGAACAAGTTTTGCGAGCTACGGGCGCTCTTAGCATCAGAATACCAGGATATCGTTGCTATCACCGATTCCTGGATTCATACTGATCGTAGGGACTACGTTGGGGAGTTCGAAATTCCCGGGTATAGAATGTTTCGCAAAGACCGCACCCGTGGGGAGGGGGTGGGGTACTAATATACGTCAGAGACACGTTGAGTCCGGTTGACTGCCAGTTCCGGTCGGAACGGGAGCTGCTTGGCGTCGATCTGAACGTGGGAGGGACGAACTATAGGTTAATCTTGGTGTACAGACCTCCGCATCTCCTCCTCGAGGATGATACAGCCCTGTACACCGAACTCAGTAGCCTGCTAGGGGATAGGTGTGTGTAGTTTTAGGAGACTTCAACTGTCGCGGCATAAAGTGGGAAAAGAGGACTGCCGATGCTGAAGGGAGGAGGCTAGTTGACTTTGCTGATGAGAACTTCCTCACTCAGTGGGTCAACGAGCCTACACGAGGCGAAAGCGTTCTAGACTTAGTATTCACGACCGAAGACAACCTCGTCACTGGCCTCACCGTTGACGAATCGTTGGGCGGGAGTGATCACGGTCTTATTAGGTTCCGTGTGTGCGTCCCTCGGGTGAAGCGTAGTAACTCGAGAGGCAGTAAGCTCGATCTCTGGCGGGCGAACTTTGTTAGCCTCAGGGATAGCGTAGCAGAGATGGGGTTAGAGGTTGGCGGCGATGTTGAGGGAGTGTGGAGTGCATTCCGGGATGAGTTTATGGTGCTGCAGTCTGCTGCCATACCCTCAAAACCGGTCACCCCTGCTTCAACGCAGCCAAAGTGGTTCAATCGTGACATCGCTTCGGCTATCCGAAATAGGAAAGTAGCGTATAGGAGGGCGAAGGCCAATCGTTCCCACGAGAACACTGAAGCGTATGTCCGCCTGTGTAGGGAAGTGAAGGCGAAGGTTAGGCTAGCGAAACGTAACGAAGAACTACGGGTGGCAAGCCACTGCAAGGGGAACCCGAAGGAGTTCTTCAGTTATGTTAATAGTAGAAAGCCCATTAGAAGCATGATAGGTCCTTTAAAGGACGGAAGCGGCGTTCTGCGGACCTCCGACGCGGACATCGCTAATGTGCTTAATGAGTACTTTGCGGGAGTGTTCACCAGGGAGGATACCCGCGTCATCCCCGAACCAGCTGTGAGGCACGAAGGTGCTGGCCTGGATAGTGTTAGATGTACCGCGACAGTCGTTGCTCATAGAATAGACAAACTGAGCGCGTTTAAGGCTCCTGGGCCAGACCAGTTTCTCCCCAGTGTTTTGCGAGAAGTGCGCGACCAGGTGGCTCCCCACCTGGCTACAGTCTTCAACAAATCGTTGGTGATGGGCCAGGTGCCTGGTGACTGGAGGGAGGCCAACGTGACCCCTATCTTTAAGAAAGGGGATCACGAAAGTCCAGGGAACTATCGTCCTATTAGTCTCACTTCAGTTGTAGGTAAATTATTAGAAAGGATAATAGCTGATAGAATCGTTGACCATTTGGATTCCTACAAGCTGCTTGGGGACTCCCAACATGGGTTTAGACGGCATAGGTCGTGTCTCACCAACTTGCTCGAGTTTTTCCACGTCATGTTGAGTGAGTACGATAAGAGTAGGGCGATTGATATACTTTATCTCGACTTTCAGAAAGCCTTTGATAAGGTACCTCACCGCCGGCTAATGGCGAAAGTGCGCGCGCTGGGTATCGGTGGGGAAATAGGTAGGTGGATTGAAAACTGGCTGAGGAATAGGCGGCAGAGGGTGGTAATTAAACGGGCTAGTTCGGGTTGGGCCTCGGTCACTAGTGGGGTTCCTCAGGGTTCCGTTTTGGGGCCACTGTTGTTTACCATTTACATAAATGATATCGACGGTGGCATCGTCAGTCGGATCGCCAAATTCGCTGATGACACCAAGCTTGGGGCCAATGTTGGGACGCCCGAAGCGATCGAGGAACTGCGTGCGGACCTAGGTAGGATAGGAGAGTGGTCCGAAAAATGGCAAATGCCGTTTAACTTGGGTAAATGCAAAGTGATGCACATTGGCTACGCCAATCCCAAGTCGGACTACTCGATGTTGGGCAGTAATATCGAGGTGACTGATTTAGAAAAGGACTTGGGTGTGCTAATTAGCAGCGACCTTAAGTTTACGAAACAGTGTGTAGAGGTGGAAAAGAAAGCCCAGAAACTATTGGGTTATATCAGGAGGCAATTTCAGTTTCGGAACAAGGAGATTGTGCTCTCACTGTACAATTCCCTTGTTCGGCCGTACCTGGAGTATGCTGTGCAGTTCTGGTCGCCCACCCTCAGGAAAGATATTGAGAGGCTGGAGCGAGTGCAGGCGAGGGCCACAAAGTTAATCCCTTCCGTTAGGCATATGGGCTACAATCGACGGTTACGCGCCCTGAACTTGTTTTCGCTTGAAACTCGGAGGCTGCGCGGTCAACTGATCGAGGTTTTCAAGCTCTTACGAGGGTTCAACGATGTCGATTTTAGAAGTATGTTTAGTTTAAATGATAACCCAACTCGCAACAATGGTTGGAAGTTGGATTTGAAACGGTTTAGGACTAGTGTGTGTGGGAATTACTTTACGTATAAGATCTGTGACACATGGAACAGGTTACCTTCGGAAGTTGTGAACAGTTCCTCTGTGGATCAGTTCAAGAAAAGGTTAGACGAAATCTTGCACACTATTTGAGTGTGTAAAGACATTTAGGACCTCAGTCTGCGGAAATTTCTTTTCCTATAAAATAGTTAATATCTGGAACCAACTTCCCTCAGAGGTTGTTTCCAGTCAAAGTGTAAATCTGTTTAAAAATAGGCTAGACAAAGTACTAAACACACTCATAGTTTAAGATTGAAAACCTCAGAAAACTCTGCAGGAGTTTGCTTGCTCGGTGTCTCTGTGAGCAAGCTAAATATAGAGCTATTTATATATTCTCCACTTTCCTGTAAAATTTCCTTGGCTACTTTTCCAGGGTCAAGGTATTTTCTTCAACCTTTTTCCGTACCTGCCTCTGGCAGGGAGGGAGCGGAGGGTGGGGAGAGAGCCTTCTACTTTTCTATCCAGTTTTCTACTACTGCTAGGATAGTTGAAAGAAAAATACAAAATTTTCCCTGGCACCCGTTGCCATTGGTACCTCCTCGGTATGGGCCGCAAGGCCTTTTGAGGTACTTCTTTTCCTTGTAACTCCTTGTAACTCTCTCTCTCTCTCTCTCTCTCTCTCTCTCTCTCTCTGTATAAATAGAAATTAGATTCAGTTAGATATATAGAAAGGAATGTCAAACGTAAATAGACACAGTATACATTCTAAGGTGCTAGAATAAATGAAAGCGAATTATAGGTAAATTGAATATTATTCTTAGAGAATATGTTATTGGAATGATTTCTTTTGCTAAGCCAATTGTCTAGTGTATTTCTTTTATTATTAATATTAAGTTGAACGACGTTTAAATAATTAGTTCTCTTGCTGAACAACTTTAAGGAGAAAGTTTGTCTTGCCTGTAATAAATAAATAAATAAGTGGAAACTCCTCTAAATAAGTGAAAATAAATGGTGCAACCTGGCAACTCAACCTAATAAGGTATACCTGAACAATTATAAAACACTATTTGGCAACTCATGGAAATAAAATTAAATGGTGGTATCTAGTAACTCAACCTAATAAGGTATACCTGAACAATTATAAAACATTATTTGGCAACTCATTTAAATAAATGCTCTCTGGTAACCCCTCCATATATAACTAAGTGATATCTGGCAACTCACGATCCTCTATATAACAGCTGCTTGGCCCCTGGACGCTCATAATGCGTCTGGCTCCAGCCAGGCGAACACCTCCTTCCTTCTTAGGTTAAGGCTTAGGTTAGGTTTCCCTTTGGGGGGTGAGGATATCCCACCTTCTCCCCCAAAGACCTCCTCCTTCTCCTTTCTCTTCTTGTCCTAGGTTAAGGCTACCCCTTTGGGGGGAGGTCATCCTCCCTTCTCCTCCCGAAGCTCCCTCCCTCTCCCCTTTACAGCATTGATTTGTTGCATAACTCTTCCCCCCTTTGCAGCATTGATGTTGCATAAGCCTTGCAACATTGATGTTGCACACCCCCTTCGTTGCATACCGCTCCCCTTCATTGAATACCCCCTCCCCCATTTGTTGCATAACCCCTATGCAACATTGCCCAGTATTGCATTGCAACATTCTTGCACTCGTCCATTTTGCGCCCATACCACTAATGGCAAGGACTTCATGTAACTTCACACTCAATACGGAATTGTATAAAGAAGATTTAATGCAAATTCTGCAGCATACATGGACATTTTGTGTTCTGTGTTGTTTTGTTGGCTACAGTTACATTGTCCGTAGCTCAGTGGGAAACACCACTCCTTTATAAGTGAAGTGAACGTTGGAGGTTCGAGTTCTGATTTCGAAGAGTATTTTCGTTCTGGTAAATACTTAAATAAATAAAGCAAAATTTAAATCGCTTGCCTGTTAGTAATACATACCAATATGCAAAAGTGACATATACTTATCTTAACCCCTCCGTCTATGGCCTGGGTTGGTTCGAAGTCGACGGGGGTTCTGGTTAGGTGGCAGCAACGGATTTGTTACTTGTAGTAGTTTCTTCTATGCTACTCTCTGAGTGTTTCTATAGTGGCTCGGAGGATTCTGGGAGGCTTATTAAATTCTCCGAGGGTTCCCCGATTCTTCTTGTAACGTATCGGGAGATTTTAATGACTAAGTTCTCTGAAGCGAGCAAGGCTCGAAGGAGAAGATGAAGACTGTTTCTTACTGCAATTTACTGCTAAAATGTACAGGTAGTGCTCAGCCTCGAAGTCTATTTCAAAATGAACATGGAAGAAATTTTGTGGATTTATATACCCATTTTCTGCTAACATCTGAAATAAAAACCCACTCTAATAGACAGAGTTTATTTCCACAACAGTTTCGACGATCACTGGCATCCTCCTCGGGTGGATACAGAAACACGAATGAACCAAAACAAGAGGGAAAAACAGTCCAGGGACCGACCGTTAAGAAATTCGCACCTAGGTTAGATCCCATTCTCCCGACACCGGAAGGGCATTTTCATTAAGTACATTCGCACAAATTTAAAACTATCTTCCTGTTCTAAACATACAGTTTCTATTATTTTTTTTATTTTTTTTATTTTTTTACATAATTATTACTAATTATTACATTTATTATTAAATTTATTACATTTAATATTGCATAATTATTTATTACAGAAATTATAAATTTATTATTACATTGGTTATTACATTGTTGTTTATTATACAGAACTTATAAACCGAAAAACTAATGAAAAAAGCGATTAGGAAACAATCCAGAGACCATTGAGAAATTCGCACCTAGGTTAGATACCGTTCTCCCGAAACCGGAAGGGCATTTTATTACAGGGTCCGCTTATAAGTACATTCCCACAAATTAAAACTATCTTCTTGTTCTATACTGTACATACACATTCTAATATTTTGACATAATTACTGCATTTATTATTGCATTTACATTTTTTTAACATTTATTATTATTACCTTTACACTAATTATTAATTTATAATATTACCTTTATTATTACATCTGTTGCATTTATATTTATTTCCACATTTATTACTTCCATTATTACATTTACTAAAAGCGAGTAAGGAAACAATCCAGAGACCTTTAAGAAATTCACACTTAGGTTCGAACACGTTCCCACGACTCCGTAAGGGATTTTTTGACCAAGAATCTCATTAAAGGGTCTAACTTATAAGTACCTTCGCACAAATTAAAATTATCTACTTTTTCTATACACACAGATTCTATTATTTTTCTTTTGACATAATTATTACATTTATAAAGTACCTTACTTGATTCCCAATCTATAGCATGATTATTTTGGCTGGCATGATAAAAAATGGCATTATTAGTATTACAACTTCTGAAGGCATATTTGTGTTCTTTAATACGGGTTTCAATATTTCTTCCAGTTTCTCCCACGTATACTAAATCACTACTTTTACAGGGAATGCTGTAGACACAGGCTTGTTCCTCTTTTGCAACGTTATTCCTAACCAATTTACTTTTCACGGTAGACGAATATTTGAACGCCAAAGCAAACTTAAAATCTTTCGTCAACGGTTTTACTCTTTCTAAGCCGGCAATGTAAGGCAAACTCACATATTGTTTTTGGTTAATTAAAGGTTCCCGAGGGGCATAAAAAGATTTTCTGGCTTTAAAATACGCCTTTCTGATAAACCACTCGGAATATTTTAAATACTTAAAAATGTTCCAAATCTTTGAATTTTCCGGGTCCAGCAAATGTGGGCTACAAATCCTGAGTGCTCTTAGAAACATGGAAGAAATAATTGAGCTTTTAACCCCTTCATCATGATATGAAAAATAATGAATATACGTATTACAATGAGTAGGTTTTCTATAGACCGTGAAATTTGGCTTTCCGCTTTCGTTAATGACCAAAACATCTAGAAAAGGCAATTGTTTGTCGTTCTCCCATTCATATTTAAATTTAATAGAGGGAACAAGATTATTTAATGACTGAAAGAAAGTGTCAAAGTTGTTCCAGTGGTCAGGCGAAAATGAGAAAATATCATCTACATAACGAAACCAAATTAGATTCCTGGGACATATTGTTTGCAACAATTCCGACTCATAATATTCCATGTATAATGTACTCAGTATTGGGGATAAAGGGGACCCCATTCCCATACCAAAACGTTGCAAATAAAATTCTTCACCGAAGGAGACGGCATTATTGGTGACACAGAGTTTTATCAGTTCTAAAAATACAGATGTGGGCATCCCTAGTTCTACGTTACATGTTGGCAATTTTCTATCTAAAAAACTAAGTACATCATCAATGGGAACTTTCGTAAACAAGGAATCAACGTCAAAACTGATCATTCTTCCCCGTTTTAAATCTAAGGGCATAACTTTGTTAATAAAGTCACAGGAATTAGTGATGTGCGAGCATGAAAATTTACCAACTAATGGGGATAATTTATCTGCAAGAAATTTAGATAACCTGTAACTAAAGGAACCCCTGTGTGAATGAATTCGGCAGAAAGACGCTTTAGGGGGGACGATCTCACTTTGGCGTAGGTGAATTCATCACTAAGTAACGCTTCCATTTTTTGTTTATAATCACACTTGTCCAAAATAACCACAGTGTTACTTTTGTCCGCTTTAGTGACAAATATTGCTTCATTCTTCCTGAGCTTGTCTAAAGCTAACCCGAATCTTTTGGGAATAGAGTCCAATGAGTTGAAATGTTCCAGAAACTTGCTCAGAATCAAACCATTTAAACACGGAATATCCACCCTGGAATTAACTACGGAAGACACAAAATCTAAAACAATGTTTTTATCGGGTTTAAGGGCAAACGACAGCCCTAAATTAAGAACTTCCTTTTCGGATTTGAATAAGACATATGTCGATAATTTTAAAACGGAACCTTCCACCGCACACTTTGACCAAGCACTTTCATCACATAAATAGGATAGCTTTCTGTTAAGTCGTTGTTCAGTGCGTCTAGTCTCCACGTCGCATTTATAATCTGCAGTTTCAAACAGCACCACAAGTAGTTCACACGACACATGCGATTTAAGGACGCGTAGACAATTTCTTAGTTTGAAATACGTATGGTCAATTTCTCTTTTGACACACGGAATACGTTCCTTCAAAATTTCCCTGGCAAAATTCGGGAACGGTGTATTGTCCTTCCTGCAAGAAATTTAGATAACCTGTAACTAAAGGAACCCCTGTGTGAAATAATGGGACGGAGTGGTATATTAATCTTATGGGTTTTGGGTAGACCGTAAATGTGGGGGAGTTTGGGGTTAATATGCCTTCAGAAGTTGTAATACTAATAATGTCATTTTTTATCATGCCAGCCAAAATAATCATGCTATAGATTGGGAATCAAGTAAGGTACTTTATAAATGTAATAATTATGTCAAAAGAAAAATAATAGAATCTGTGTGTATAGAAAAAGTAGATAATTTTAATTTGTGCGAAGGTACTTATAAGTTAGACCCTTTAATGAGATTCTTGGTCAAAAAATCCCTTACGGAGTCGTGGGAACGTGTTCGAACCTAAGTGTGAATTTCTTAAAGGTCTCTGGATTGTTTCCTTACTCGCTTTTAGTAAATGTAATAATGGAAGTAATAAATGTGGAAATAAATATAAATGCAACAGATATTATAAATGAATAATTAGGGTAAAGGTAATAATAATAAATGTTAAAAAAATGTAAATGCAATAATAAATGCAGTAATTATGTCAAAATATTAGAATCTGTATGTATAGAACAAGAAGATAGTTTTAATTTGTGGAAATGTACTTATAAGCGGACCCTGTAATAAAATGCCCTTCCGGTGTCGGGAGAACGGTATCTAACCTACGTGCGAATTTCTCAATGGTCTCTGGATTGTTTCCTAATCGCCTTTTTCATTCGTTTTTCGGTTTATAAGTTCTGTATAATAAATAACAATGTAATAACCAATGTAATAATAAATTTATATTTTCTGTAATAAATAATTATGCAATATTAAATGTAATAAATTTAATAATAAATGTAATAATTATGTAAAAAAAAAAAAAAAAAAAAATAGAATCTGTATGTTTAGAACAGGAAGATAGTTTTAAATTTGTGCGAATGTACTTAATGAAAATGCCCTTCCGGTGTCGGGAGAATGGGATCTAACCTAGGTGCGAATTTCTTAACGGTCGGTCCCTGGACTGTTTTTCCCTCTTGTTTTGCGTTCATTCGTGTTTCTGTATCCACCCGAGGAGGATGCCAGTGATCGTCGAAACTGTTGTGGAAATAAACTCTGTCTATTAGAGTGGGTTTTTATTTTCATATTTTGACCTTCACGTAGAAAAAAAGTGAAGTTTTTTGCATTTATTCTGCTAACATCATTATTATTAAATGTTGAAAAGGCTATATTATTTTTGCACAATAGTTAAAAATAAAGTAAACATTTTTGTTGTGGCAATGTTTAAACAGATAAATAGGATACAGGAAGGAGAAGCCATATTTTTATCTTAAACCGCGTATTTTCAGATCTGATGTTTTCCTGATCCGACGAGTTAATTAGAAGTGGAAATTGAACTATGCATCTTTATACTAAGATATGCATATGAGCAAAAATTAAAGGTTTAAGATTTACAATTAAATGCTTAGGCAAGACATGACTTCATCTTTTATAACGAAGAGAGAATGTATACAAAACATGAACATTGCAACTTTTAATCAGGATTCATTATTAAGCTAAATCTAAAAAAATTATTAAAAAATTTTAAAAAGAACAAGTCACCAATTATTTGGCAAAGTAGAAAGCTCATCAAAAATTTATCCCAACGAAAAACAATAATAACAATAATAAAATAATAACAATATCGCCGCTATACATTCCTAATGGCCACATAATGTCGGGTCGTACATTGAGTACATTGTAATTTTGGTTTACTATAAGTATGATTATAATTACCAAGTAATTCACATTCACTTATTATCGATAACTAGTAAAGTTCCCGTCGCTTCGCTGACGGTTAGACAGGCTAAACTACAGAAAAGTACGCAGCCGTGAAAATTTTGAGCTTCACATTGTGTCAACATTTCTGAATCTGGTATCTCCCAAAACCTCCTCACCCCCATTCATGCAACTTGGGGCTAACCCCCTCCCCCATTACCCCCACCCCCCCATTACCTCACCCATCCCCATTACCCCCACCCCCACCCTTCCCCCATTACTGCCGGGATAAATTTCACAAACCGACAAACAGACAGGCTAAACTACAGAAAAGAACAGTCATGAAAATCTTGAGTTTCACATTGCCGCCTGTAATACAATTTCTGAATTTTTTTCTCACAATTTTTTCTAACAATTTCTGAAAGTGTGACGGACAGACGGACGGACGGACAGACGGACGGACGGACAGACGGACAGCTCTCTTATTATCTATACTATAATAGAGAGCTGTCCGTCTGTCCGTCCGTCCGTCCGTCCGTCACACTTTCAGAAATTGTGAGAAAAAATTCAGAAATTGTATTACGGGCGGCAATGTGAAGCTCAAGATTTTCATGAGTGTTCTTTTCTGTAGTTTAGACTGTCTGTTTGTCTGTTTGTGAAATTTATCCCGGGCAGTAATGGGGGAAGGGTGGGGGTGGGGGTAATGGGGGATGGGTGGGGTAATGGGGAGGGGTGGGGGTAATGGGGGAGGGGGTTAGCCCCTAAGTTGCATGAATGGGGTGAGGAGGTTTGGGAGATACCAGATTCAGAAATGTTGACACAATGTGAAGCTCAAAATTTTCACGGCTGCGTTCTTTTCTGTAGTTTAGCCTGTCTAACCGTCAGCGAAGCGACGGAACTGTACTAGTATTATATAATAGATAGATTACAGTTTCATTAAAGTACATTAATTACATCATATTAAATTATTACAGTTAATTACAATTGACCACAGTTAACTATAGTTTACAGTGTTTCATATTTATATTAGGATAGCTATTTTGAGATTTATCACAAAGTACATGGGCACATATATATATATATATATATATATATATATATATATATATATATATATATGTAAAGGGTGATCCAGATAAATGGGACCCATAAAAAAAAGCCAAATATTCTTAATATTTAATTCCTTTCATAAAAACTATATATCATTCGAAAGAGTAGAGTTACAAGTTTATTATGAATATTTATTTTTTTTAAATGACTCCTTTCAAATGTGCTCCATTAGTTGCCAAGCATTCCAGTGTTCTCGCTTGTAAGTTCTGCATCACTTTTGCAAGAGTGTGCGGTGGTATGGCCTGTATCTCATTTGTGATGGCGGCCTTCAATTCTTGCAAGGTCGTTGGGTTATTTCTGTAGACCCTACTCTTTAAATATCCCAGAGATAATAATCTAAGGGAGAAAAATCCGGAGACCTTGCGGGCCATTCAACGTCTCCAAATCTTGAGATTAACTCGCCTGGAAACGTTTGACGCAAAACTGCCATGCAGTTCCTCGTGGTATGGCAGGTAGCTCCGTCTTGTTGGAACCAGTGGTTTTCTAGACAAAGATCTCTTAATTTAGGAATAAGGAAATCGGTCAACATTTATTCGTAGCGATCACCATTTACAGTGACCGTGTTTCCGGTGGAATCCTCGAAAAAGTACGGCCCTATGATCTGAGATGCAGTAAGACCACACCAAACAGTTACACGCTGACTATGCAACGGGACTTCGGTAATATTCAATGGATTTTCTGTTGCCCAGAAACGACAATTTTGTTTGTTTACAGTTCCATTCAAGTGAAAATGGGCTTCGTCTGACATAATCAAAGTTGCTAGAAAATTGGTTGTGTCATTTACCTTCTGTTGGATCCATTGACAGAATTGTCGTCTTCGTGCGAAATCTCCATCGTTTAGTTGTTGCACTGTTTGAATTTTATATGGAAAGAGCATTAAATTTTGCTTGAATATACGGTGTGTTGTTTCATATCCAACTCCTAACAGCTGAGAAGCACGTCTGATGCTTATGTTAGGATTATCCTGTACAATTTCATGAGTTCTGACTTCTGTTAATGATCTCGTCTATCCTTGCTGTGCGCACTCATCCAGTTGGTTTTCTTTTTCCAATGCTGCCAGTTAGGGAAAAATTTCTGACACACCGACGGATTACTTTCTTAGAAGGTGATTTTGACATCTGAAAATTTGTCTTGAAAGATCTTTGAGCTGAAACTAAACTTCTTCCATGCTCATAATATTGCTCAGTTATGAAACGCAGCTGTTCCACAGTCCATGCAGTCATCTTGAAGGGTTAGTTTTAACTAACACTTTTATTTTGTTTTGTATCTTATCTTGTCTTGTATTGTCAAAACCTATACAATCCTGTACAAACTTGTAACTATCCTCTTTCGAATGATGCGTATGATTTTATAAAAGGACTTATACTTTAAGAGTTACAGGGGTTTCTTTTGGGTCCCATTTCTCTGGATCACCCTTTATATATATATATATATATATATATATATATTATATATATATATATATATATATATATATATATATATACATAACACGCATAACGATATATAACATAATCATAACCTAACCACGCTTGTGTAAAATTTTATACTCTTTTATGAAATCGACGAAAAACAAATCAGTCCATAAATTTCCAAAAAAATGCTGCAGCCATAAAAGTTTTGAGCTTCACATCCAAAAGCCACTGAGATCAAATTTGTGAAGTGGGCACTCAGAATGCAAGTGGTTCGTGAGCTTAAAGTAAATGTTAAGTTCTCACTGGCTTAAAAACTTCTGTTTAAAAGGTAGACTGAGTGCTAATTTTGGGCAAAATGTATCTAGAAATAAAAAACTTTACGCTGTTTAGAGCGGAGTTCAGCGGAGTAACAAATATCTCTTTTGCCGTGTTAAAGATCACGAAGTGATCACAAGCCATGCCCATAGGGTAGGGAGCCGAAGGCGTGGCTTGTTTAAAATAAAAAAGCGTTGCCTACCAAAATCATGGCCTAGTCTCAAAAATACGACCGCCCTGGAAAAAGACAATTTTTTTTGTGGGTGCATAATAAACTTAAAAAGAACGGGACAAGAATAATATAATACACTTGGGGTTAAAAATTAAAATTAAAAAAAAATTTAGCGGCAGCTCTTAGAAAAAAAAAAAATACGAGCATAAACAGAAACAGTATGCATATTAAAATATACATACTGAAACCAATGCGAAAGAGTATACTCGTATATACAAAACTCTCTGAATATACTTTCGTGTCTCATGGCCGAGTGGGTAACATGGCGGCTCGCAAAATTCGAATCCTTAGTGGCACTGGTTCGAATCTCATCGTAGTAAGGTATATTTATTCCTAGTGTATTTAATCTTGAAACTTAAATTGCCGTTAGTATGTTGTTCCTTATTAACATAAACTTGATATGCTTGTAATTGTTAACCTCTCCGTCTAAGGCCTTGATTGGTTCGAAGTCGACGGGGGTTCTGGTTAGGAGGCAGCAACGGGTTTGTTACTCACAGTAGTCTCCTCTATACTACTCTCCGAGTTATTCTATAGTGGTTCGGAGGATTCTGGGAAAACTTACTAAATTATCTGACGGTTCCCTGATTCTTCTTATAACGTATCGGGAAATTATTTTTCTCTACTTCATTGACTGAGTTCTCTGAAGAGAGCACGGCTCGAAGGAGAATATAAAGACTTTTTCTTACTGTAATTTACTGCTAAAATGTACAGGTAGTGCTCAGCCTTTGAGTCTAATTCTGAATTTACAGGGGGAGAGGTTCGACCTCTTTCGACCATGGCTCATGCCGGAATTTAAAAGTGAGGAGGCCTTCGGCCTCCTCGAGGAGGGCTCTGACCTCCTCGCTGAAGGGCTGCTAAGACAGGAGTGATTGAATTTGCAATACAAGAATTAAATAAGTCTAAATTTTGGGGGAGTGGAGTTGAAAGTTAAGTTCCCCCCCTTTAACTGGAGATCTAAACAGTTCTTGGACGTTAAGCATAATTTAAACTCAAATCAGAATTTTGAAAGATTCCAAAATAAAACGAAAAAATAAATAATAAAAAATAATAATAATATCGCCGAGTATATATTCCTAAATGGCGACATAATGTCAGAGTAGTACATTGAATACAACCCAAGTACATCACTGAGTATATTGTAATTTTGGTTTATTACAACTATGATTATAATTACCAATTAATTCACATTCGCTTATTATCGTTAATTACAGTTTCATTAAAGTACATTAATTACATCATATTAAATTATTACATTTAATTACAATTAAACAGTTAACTATAGTTTTAGTGTTTCATATTTATAGACAATTAGGATGTTAGGAGCATATATATAATATATATATATATATATATATATATAAAACATAACACATATAATGATGTTTTCGGATTAGAAGCAAGCAAAAAAGGGTGTTCACCTCAGAAGCTCTCGCTTTTACCGTTGTCAGCCGAATCCGAGCACTTGCATAAGCATTTACGAGTCTATTGCGAGAAATTAAATAATTTAAAAGAAAAGAAATAAAAAGAATACATGTGGCCGTATTTACATGTACGTAATCATGATCATGTATGTAATTATGACTATCAACGGACATGTACGAGTGCATAAGTAGAAAATAGGTAGACAGTAGGTAGGTCCGATGCATGAATAATTAATACAATTAATAAAAGATAACGGTCAAGATAAGATATGGACGTATGGATGAATATGGTCGAATAATAATATTGTTAAAGAATTTACCATACACTGAATACTAAAGATATGATCAGTATTCAAGGTATGGAAAATGTGAAGGGAATTAAGCTACTTTATGACGTCATAGTTATTCAAATTATGCCATACGTCAATTCATAATTAATATGCCATAGTTATTTAATTCATACGTACAGTACAAGTCATTATTGAGAGAAATTAGAGGAAACGAATTTGAGAGATACAGTGACGAAGGGTTTACAGCCATTGTACAAGAGTGGGTGAAACTATTAATTAAATATATATATTTATACAAGTATACAGTAAATATTAAGGAAGATTAAAAACTGAAACAATTCACCAATTTTAAAAATGAATATTTGAATATAAAGATTATATAAATATGAGTACGGTATGAATATAATGAATATAAGGATTTAGGATCAAGTAAAGATAATCCCTCCCAACAGAAAAAGGAGGGACTATCTTTACTTGATCATTTTTTGGGAGGGATCATCTTTACTTGGTAAAGTTGGTAATACCGCTTTACCGCAATACCGCTTTAATTAAAGTCTTTGGATCAAGTAAAGTTAAGCACCCCTAACCTTTTTTAGTTAGCTTTATAAGGCTAACTAACGAAAATATCACGACCTAACCTAACCAATCGTCAAGGGCGTACAGTTGACCTAACGATTGGTTAGGTTAAGTCGTGATATTTTCGTTAGTTAGCCTTATAAAGCTAACTAAAAAAAGTTGGGGGTGCTTATCTTTACTTGATCCATTGTAATAAATTAATTTTAATAAATTTTGTTTTCAAATAAATCATTTTTTAAAAAAAGATTCTCTTAATTTTTATCTTTATGTCAGACTGCTTCACTTTACTTTACTTTCTGGGAGGGATTATCTTTACTTGATCCAGGATTTACATAAAGATTATATAGGAATTATTCATTGTTCATTTTTACATAAAATTACACTAGGTTTATGAAAATAAACTAAAATAGTATTTAATTGAAATTTCCTCCAGTAGATGGCAACATTTACTTCGATTAAGTTATTTTCAAGGAATCAGTTCCCCCAAAAGTTTTTTATCAAGCATCGAAGTTTGATGAAAATACTGTCATCACCTGAGGGCACTTATTCGATGAAAGAATTTCCCACGTGATGAAAATTGTGGTCTCAGTGTACATGTCAAAAGCTGTCGCTATATAAATTTTGGTTTTTACTTTGAATTTTGAACGCCAATTTTTTTGTGTATGATATTCTTATCCTGTTCTTTTTAAGGTTTATTATAAGGCATCCCCCAAAAATTTGTCTTTTGCAAGACGCAGTTTTTATCTAATATTAACAGAGGAGCTAAGACATCATTATACGCAGGAATTTACATGATCAAACTGCAAATGAACAAGTGTTGTATGACTGCCCTCTTTCTATCGTAGGCTGGTTATAATAATACTGAATATCGCTAATTTCTAAAATAAACAAGAAAAAAGAAAAAAGTAACCGGGAAAATGGTATTCCTGTTGAAAAATAAGTAGCCAACAGAAATCAGAATTCCGACAAAGAAAAATTAGGATTTCACTGAGAATTTGATGCATATGGTATGCGATTATATCTAAAATAGAGCATTATAATTTCAAAGACGTTTATTATGAAAATGCTATCATAAGTTTAAGAGAAGTTGAGAGATTTTTATATTCAACTTCCAAAACAGACAAAATAATATTATTCCAGAACGGGATGATTCCATAGTTTCAGTAGAATCGGATTCATAGAAAGCATAAAGACGCTGCAAAAATCTTTTGGTAAACCTAGAATAAGCCAGACATACGTGGCAAGACCATTCTATAAAGCCTCATTAAAGTTGTGCAAATAAGAACAAAAATGGTGGAGTTTTAAAAGTGGGTAACGCAAATTCAAATAATCATATATACATACAATGCATTATCAAAATCTCGTTTCCCAACGAATTGCTGAGAAGGCAGAAATAACTCCGATGCAAAACGACGGAAAGTAATGGAGAAGAAAAAAGGTAGAAACTAAAGCATTCGAGGCTATTACTGCGCTTCGTGGGAAGTTGGATTGTAAAGTTCTCGGGAATTTTGAGAGCTGTAAATTTCCACTGCGAATTTTGGGAATTTTCGAGAATTTTAGGAAACTCTGGGGAATTTTCAAAAACTTAAATTTTCATAAAACGAACAGCTGCGTATTCTTGAATCAGCGTATTGTTGTGTAACTTAATTGTTTGAGAAAAGCGTAGAATAATGCAGACAAGA
The DNA here is from genome assembly GCA_023014485.1 of Bathynomus jamesi. NCBI lineage: Eukaryota > Metazoa > Arthropoda > Malacostraca > Isopoda > Cirolanidae > Bathynomus > Bathynomus jamesi. The sequence continues at coordinate 215,954 of JAJOZX010006416.1, read as the reverse complement.
AAAACAATTTAAATTGCGGTTGGTGATGTTAGCAAATGAGTCGCTTCAGTATGATACTGGCATCTGGCAGTAGCATGGATTTGGAGATGACGAAATGGGAAACACCACTCCTCAAAATTCTTTTCCTACAGTTATTTGGAAGAAGTAAATTCTCAGAATGCAGAATTGGAAACTTCCCATGTAAAAATAAATCTTACCAATTAGTGGATAAAACATGAATTTCCTGCATACTGATTTACAATTCCTAATTTTTAGCCAAGCATATTCTCAGCAAATTTACTTGAACTCAATAGAAACAATTGATAAAAGAAGCCAAAATTTGTTTTTTTGGTGGAAAATGCTTAAATATGTTATATTTTACTGTTTATTACAAAAATATATTTAATAAACAGTAAAATTTACCTAAAATTGAAAATTTCCCAAATTCCCCAAATTCTCGAAAAGTGTCCGTCCTTTTGCAACCCTAGGAAGGGTGAGAAAGAGGAAAGGATGGATCCCCACCCCAGTCTTTCCCCTCCTGTATTGCAGAAAATGCGAAGCTAGCTGCACCTTCCGGCGGGCAGTGGGTCGCCACAACCCTTACGCCTAATAGGAAAATAATCATAGGAGGCGAATTTGGAAATGTATTAACCAAGTTGGCGACTAGACTTAAATAAAAAAGGTCCACACACGTCAGGATGAAAGAGTCTATACAAAGAAACCTGAGCATATAATTAAAATATAAAATAAGAGTTTAGGCAGCAAAATGACACTTGAAATGATAAACCGTTTCCTATTTTCTACACAATCCACATTTTTCAAGGCCCTTTTGACACCTATTTCCATATCTCTTTGACACCTCTTTGATTTAATTTTGATCTTCTCTCAAAGGTGACAACAGCTCTGATGAAGATGAAGAAAGAATAGGTGCTCCATCAATCGATTGGGGCACATAAGGTGGGGACACGGTTCATTCCGAGCCCACCTTTCTAAAATTCTTAATAGTCATACTAGAAGAAATTTTAGCCTAGCATATTAGTTGCATTATACGTATATTGCAATCCTACATACTATATATCAGTCTGAAACGTAAAGCACATTAATTATGGGAGTATACAGTAATATCTGAGCAATATATTAAGCCCAATAAATTTCCTTAATGCTAATGGCAGAGATTGCAAAAGCGCAAAACAATTCATTATTTATAATTTAGTATATATATATATATATATATATATATATTCCCTGACGAGGTGCACTTCTGAATACAAGAAAGGCCTTGGAATCAATTTTGTTTTTCCTTGTGGTTTTGCATCATTCATTCATTTCACGTATTTAATTGTGAAATTCATCCCATATACATATATACACAGTATATATATATATATATATATATATATATATATATATCAGTGGCGACTGGTTAACTTTTCATCTAAGCATCCAAACAAATTTAAAAACATAAATTAGCACAAAAACCAATTGCGAGTGCCGTAGGCACGAGCCTAATATCTAGGGGGTCTGGGGTGAGCGCTAGCTCCCCCAGCGGCGTCCGGGCAGAGACCGGAAGCCAACGCTTTTCTGTATTTTCAGAAGCATTTTCTAACATTTTAATGTCACACCCATGCAACTGACCATTTCTATGGTTGAGCCGTATCCATGTTTGTGCCATTAGAAGTTCGCTGTGAGAAGCGAATGTCCCTTAATTTCATTCCCTTAAAGTACAAACAAGCCAATCGACGGTTTAGATCGTTTAACATTTCCATCGGAATATTACCCATATCTCCATTTTCCATTTGTTATAGAATTTATTATAATTAATTATTGTTGTCTTGCATCTAACCCTCATCCCTAAATTTTATTTGATTATGCATGCACATTGAATGTGGCATGATTTGAACCCTTGTTTGTATTTTATTCATTTATTTAATTCTTCCCCAAATGTACCCAATTCCCTAATATTTACTGTATACTCGTTTAAGTATATACAGTATATAAAATTAATAGTTTCACTCACTCTTGTACCATGGCTGTAAACCCTTCATTACTGTATTTCTCTAATTCGTTTCCTCTAATTTCTCCCAATAATGACTTATACTGTACGTACGAATTAAATAACTATGGCGTATTAATTATGAATTAACGTATTGCATAATTTGATAACTATGTCGTCATAAAGTAACTTAATTCCCTTCACATTTTCCATACCTTGAATACTGAATCATGTCTCAGTATGTGGATAGCTTTAGTATTGAATGTATGGTAAATTCTTTAACATAATAATAAAATCTTTACACTCTATATGTCATTATTTATATGTTGTGTCCTCTCTGATGTTATGCGGTACAAATATTATTCGACCATATTCATTCATACGGCCATGTTTTTTCTTGACCGCAATCTTTATTAATTTTATTAATTAGTCATTCATCTACCTATTGTCTACTTATGTCCTATCAACCTATCAGTCCATGTTTACTCGTGTCTATATAAATGTAAATACGTCCACATGTATTCGTTTTACTTTTTCTTTTAATTATGTAACCTCTCGCAAGATACTCGTTAACGCTGACTGAGTGTTCGAATTCCGATGACGTCGCCAAAAGCGGGCATCTGAATTCGAAATCTTCTCTCTTGCTTCTGCTACCAATTTATATTGTTAAGATGTTATGTTATATTATTATAATATACTGTATTGTTTCCCTTCCAGGCCACTGGTTCGTTATCTGCTTACGTCACATAGTTACCCACGTTCTCATTACTTGTACTTACTATTTCTCCCTAACTCTCATTCAAATTCTATATTACTTATGTGTTACGTTATCACAAATGTCCGTGTACTTCCAATGGAAAGTACACCGTATTTTTTCCTCCGCTTTCCTCATCGCTGGCTATTTAGACTTTCAAACTCTAATAACTAACCATTTTCTAATAATATTTGACACAATTTGGCGTAATTATTGTTAACTATAAATATATAACATTGTTGTTAATCCCCTTTAAATTATAGAACAACGGAGAACTCTCCTTCATTATATAGATTGTATCACCTATTTAGATTACTTCAGTATCAGATATGTCAATTAACAATTTGCTAAAATTGTAATTAACGGTAATAATTTAATATGATGTAATTAATGTACTTAATGTACTCGGTGCACGTCCGCACCCTGACATTATGTCGCCATCCAAAAATGTATACTTTACAAAAATTAGTATTTTTTGTTAAGTTTTTTAGCTTTCTAAATTTCGTTGTATGCTTAAATTAAGCTTAACGTCAGAATTCTTTAGCTCTCTAGTTAAAGTGGGAGCTTAACCTTCAACTGCACTCCCCCAAAATTTAGACTTATTTATTTCTTGTATTGTAAATTAAATCATTCCTGCCTTAGCCCTTACTCGAGGAAGACGAACCTCTCGCTTTAAATTCCTGCCTTAGCCTTTACCCGAGGAGGCCGAGCCTCCTTACTTTAAATTGCTGCCTGTATCTTCATTTGATTAAGACCATATAATTCCCGCTTAACCATTGTCAAAAGAGGTCGACCCTCTACCCCTGTAGATTCCTGCCTGAGGCTTAGACCGAGGATCTCGAACCTCCTTCCCTTTAAATTCCTATCTTCGTCACCAGGTGACCCGTTAAAAAAATTCATGCCATAGCTTTTGCCCGAGGAGGTCGAGCCTCCTCACTTTAAATTCCTGCTTCAGCTGTTGTTGCAAGAAGTCAAACCTCTCCCCCTGTAAATTTATGACTATCAGTGCCTCGTTCTGTATATATTTTATGTAATAAAAATTATATGAGTGAACGAAAACTCCTATTGAGAACTGAAGTGTTTCCATTCACCCCTTCGGAAAAAAACTTGGTAGAAACTGTTTATTGTTACTTGGATGCTCTACGGCTAAGGCCGAGCTTAACCAAAAAGGACCACCTTCGTTGGATTGTGCAAAGTGCATTCATCCTAAAAGTCGCAAGCGGGCAGTGGCCCACACACACGCGCGACACTAACAGGATTTATTTAACATATCATATCTTTGGAAATTTTTCAGATTGCTGCAGTTAGACTGCTGTTGGACCCAATCACTTTTTTAAAAAGAAAAGTCCTGTATAGGTTCTTATTATTTTCCTACTACTTTGAAGAATAATTAATTAAACAATCACAGGCATAAAGAATTATTATTATTATTATTAAGAAGAATTATTATTAAAGAATCATTAATTATTATTAAATAATTATTAATAAAGAAATATTACCTAAAGAATTATTATTATGAAGATTGAAATTAATTAAAGACGGCTTGGCATCTCAACGACATCTATCTAGTTTCCATTTGTCCTCAGCTGGTTTTGAAACAGCCAAAAGCGGAATCGAAAACTGCATTCAATCGAACAAATGATGAGTTCCTCGATGAGAAAACCTATTTTCCATTATATAAAGATCGAAATCTTCATCGATTCTATTTAGAATATGAATTATTATGAATAGATGATTTTTAAACTTTTGACATGCAACACTGAAGGTTTCATTGGTTAAAAGGACTAAAATTAAGTGAACATACTTGAGATAAACAACAAACTTGTTTATTTCACAAACAAATAAGGTTCATTTTAGTATGTTTTTGGCGAGAAGCCGATACACCAATTCTTCTGAAAAGAAGCTGAGATGGAATTTTATGCCATAAGGACGGGAAAATAACGCTCATTTTGCCGTGTCGTGGAAGATCAATCCATCTTTCAGTGATTTTGTTGTTAAGAAATTCTGTATTTGGTGATCGTTACTTATATATTAATACTGCTCTAAGGCCTAATATTTATTTACATTTTAGAAGGCATGCACTGCATCCGTTGCATTCACTAAGGAAATGCCACTGATATATATATATACCTTACCTTATCCTTACCTTATGTTGTTTCGTGCGTTGGTTTCTCTTCACACGGAGGTCAAGCTGGTGGCCTCGCCTCTAGGTCTGGCCTGGTGGAGGAGCGAGTTGCTTTCTTGCGCTCTCCACCGTATATAGCCAGGCACGCCCGGCTCATCTATATATACTAAGTGAGGTACCCGGTGTTGCCCGGGATAAATTTCACAAACAGACAAACAGACAGGCTAACCGACTCTGTGTTGACATTCTTCCCAAAAGAGGTTCCCGTGCCAAATTTGGTAGCTCTACGTCAAACGGTTTCGTCGTTGCCCAGGATAAATTTCAGAAACAGACAGGCTGACCGACTCTGTGTTGACATTCTTCATCCCATAAGAGGTTCCCGTGCCAAATTTTGTAGCTCTAGGTCAAACGGTTTGCGCTTGCATAAAGGACAGACAAATAAACAAACAAACAAACAGACAGGCGAAAATATATTATTTATATATATATATATATATATATATATATATATATATATATATATATATATATGGGAATGAACTCAGAATGGTCCCCTGAGTTTTTTATGATACACACAGACCGTGCATGGAACAAGGAACTCTTCTGGGATAATTAAATCTACTATAGTCCGAATAAGTAATGGTAAATGACAAATACCATAGTTTTTCTTTTTCATGATGCTAGCCCGACGTGGGCAACGGGGTCACTCGCAAAGAGGTCCCATAAATATAGCTTCCCTCACCAGCTATCTGCAAAGCAGGTTCTAAATGTAGCAGGGTTAGGCTGCTTTAAACCCTAGATCCATGTCCCAAAGCTGGATCCTGTCTGCTTTGCAGATAGCTGGTGAGGGAAGCTATATTTATGGGCGTGACCGGACAGCTCATACCAGGGCAACACATACCCGGACAACTTATACCGGACAACTCAGACCCAGACAACTCATACCTAGGACAACTCATACCTAGGACAACTCATACTCTCTTCATCAATTACCACCCCAATGTTGATCTTTTCATCTATATCCACCCGAAAGTTTAAACTCTGCAAATTAACCAAAATAAGATAAGAAAATAATGACAACAAATTTATTATTTATTGCAAACATATAATAAATAGAGAACCATTATTTACATAGGTTAAAATTTGAATGCCCGGTTAGGTCAACTGTACGCCCTTGACGATTGGTTAGGTTTAGTCGTGATATTTTCGTTAGTTTTAACGAAAATATCACGACTAAACCTAACCAATCGTCAAGGGCGTACAGTTGACCTAACTGGGCATTCAATGAACCCAACCGGGTATTCAGTTGACCTAACCGGGCATTCAATGAACCTAACTGGGCATATATATATATATAACTTGCATGAATTTTAAATGTTTAAATTTAATTTTTAATTTTACAAAATGTTTTCATTTCAAAATGTTTTCATTAATAACTTGCATGAATTCTAAATGTTTAAATTTAATTTTAAATTTTACAAAATAAATGTTTTCATTAATTTTTCATTTTTTTTTCTGGTCCTATGTATGAGTTGTCCTATGTATGAGTTGTCCTAGGTATGAGTTGTCCTAGGTATGAGTTGTCCGGGTATGAGTCGTCCGGGTATGAGTTGTCCGGGTATGAGCTGTCCTGGTATGAACTGTCCTAGAACCATTTATGGGACCTCTTTGCGAGTGACCCGTTGCTCACGTCGGGCTAGCATCATGAAAAAGAAAAACTATGGTATTTGTCATTTACCATTACTTATTCGGACTATAGTAGATTTAATTATCCCAGAAGAGTTCCTTGTTCCAAGCACGGTCTGTGTGTATCATATATATATATATATATATATATATATAATATATAGAGAGAGAGAGAGAGAGAGAGAGAGAGAGAGAGAGAGAGAGAGAGATCGTCATAAAGATTCACATATTGAATTATTTTGTAAAGAGGATGACTTTATTCACTAAAGGCATTAAGTTATCAAATTTCCTTTTCGTACAAACAACAACCGATTTTTTTTTAAAGTTTTAACAATTTTTAATCTTTTTAATCTTTTGCACAAAATTTTTCACTGAAACTATAATACTTTTATCAATGAATTTAGATACTTTTATTACTTTACTTATTAAAATCATCCTGATCTGATTTTCCTTCAAAGAAAGAATTTTCCAAAAATTTTAAAATTATTAAATACTTTTGCCAATTTTTTTAAGAATTAAAAGTGCTCCCTCGTCACGAATGTTGTTCACTCTTTATATATATATATATATATATATTGGTCACTCGGTTTACGATGCCATCGATTAATGATATTTCGATTAACGATCCGCCTCAAACTGCGGCCGCCAATTTCGGCCAATCGGAACATTTGTAAGTGGACTCGGCAGACCTCAGCCAATCAGCGACGCCCTTTTATGAGCGTTTCTTCAGAAAGAATAAGATTGGAGCCATCAACCCCTAAAGCCATTCATCTTAGACTAAGGTAAGAATTTGTATTTTATGCTCTATTTATGCATCTTTTTATGCTCTACTTATTCATTATTTATCCATGTTTCTATTAATATTAATGCTTTAATATGTTCTTATATCGTTTATTTATTAAAATTGCGTGTTTAAATATTATAAACTATGTTTTTAGGGCGAGTAAGGTCAACTCCCGATCGTCTTGGACCGAATTAAGCCTTTAACGTGCATTTCCTATGTTCGAGTAAAGTTAATTTCAATTAACGATGGTTTTCATGGAACCAATTAATATCGTTAACCGAGGGACCACTGTGTGTGTGTGTATATATATATATATATGTGTGTGTGTGTGTGTGTGTGTGTGTGTACGTATACAGGGTGTATGATAAGTAACTCCTTATTTTAAAATTCGTATAACTTCCCTATTTCTTACTCAATTTTAATGAAACAAACTGTGGGTCTTTTCCGTTTGGGTGCTAGCAGCAAATTATAATGAAAATCGGTATACTAATGTAGTTTTTGTCACTGATTTCAAAAATAACTTTCTTCTTTTGGAGAAATGAAAAACAAACATGTTAGAGCACTTTAAATAATTAATATGTGTTTTAACTAGCTTAAACTAGTTACAGAGGATTGTGTTAAATTTAGCCAGAGTCACAAACTGTTACTGTTTATGAAAAAGTGCTCTAAGTGTGGGAAAGTGTGTTCCTTTGATAAAAATACTCAGTTCTTTCGTTGCCAAAAGTGTCGGTTAAACGGTAAAAAGCGCAACTTTACGAAGAATACATTTTTTGAAGGATCCCGGCAGATCTGTAAAAGCAGCAGAAAAAATCAAGAATTAATGCCCAGTTAGGTCAATTGAATGCCAGGTTAGGTCAATTGAATGCCCGGTTAGGTCAACTGTACACCCTTGACGATTGGTTAGGTTAAGTCATGATATTTTCGTTAAAAACACATTAATTATTTAAAGTGCCCTAACACGTTTATTTTTCATTTCTCAAAAAAAAATAGTAATTTTTTAAATCAGTAACCAAAATTACATTAGTATACTGATTTTCATTAAAATTCGCTGCTAGCCCTAAAGGGAAAAGATCCCAAACTGTAAATTATTCAGTGTTTATTGAGGTACAAGAAATAGGAGTTCTTATTGCTTCAGTGTTTCAGTTTTCTTTTAGAAGCTCATAAGCTGCATGGTTTTAAATAGATTGGCTTATTGGAGCAGCTCTCCGCTAATTTAAGCTAGATACGAGCCATGCATATCTCGGCTTAAATTACCCAGAACTCACCACGTGGAGGTGGCTGCTCTTTGAGTTCCACCCTAACCCACCCACCACAATAATCTAGAAAGCTTCTTATTCAGTTTTTTAGTCTCTCTTGGTTTCAAATGATTTCATTATTGCTTGAGATGCAATTTTGGTTTTAACGTAGCCATCTCTCCTCTCACTTCCATAAACTGCTCTTGCCGTTTCTGTTACAAGTCTGATACTCCTTTCTACTGCTTATGTATGACAAGGGAATTGAAAGAGTTTTAATTTTTCTTCGCTAGTGCTCTCAGCCAATGATGCCAACTCCTCTTTGGTTAAGTGTTTTGTCAATGGTGGCTGAAGCCTGATGGGACTATCTGTCCAAAATATAATATCAGTGTAGTCAAGTGCACGGAAATTTAGCTTCAGTACACTGAACTCGCGAATGCTTTTCATTTTTCAGGTTGAGATCTTACTACTTCGATCCTTCGTATTGCCAATTTTCGAATGTTTGGCCGGTTATCAGTAATCATTGCAAGAAGAAGGTTCTCTTGATGCGCAAAGTAGGCGTTACGAATAACTTTATCAACAATATTTCTAAACCCCTTTGTTAGGTATCTTGAATAAGCTACCATCTGCCACAGGTGACGAGGTCCATCATAGCACCAAGGTTTTGTCTTCATCGTGAACCACATTGGAGCACAAACTTTGACGATGTATTTTACCAGCACTTTTAAGCTATCCATTGGATTTTCACATCCCATGTAGAAACGCAGGATGCGGTTAGTAGTAGTCAACCATCTGGATTGGACCATTGGCCCAGGTTGAAGATTTGCTAAGTCATTGCTGCAACACTCAGAAGTAATAGCCTGAGAAGCTTTATAGAGGTACAGTTGATCTGTACTTAGATAATCAGAATCAGTAATTGGAAGAGGATTTCCTTCCAAGGCTTCAAACGTAACTATTGGTTGGTCGACAGATTTTAATGCTTTTCCAATTCGTCCTGACATTTCTCGTGAACTATGGGAGGGCCCATCGAGGTGTTCTAACAAATGCCACAGTGGTAACTCATTAAACTGAAAGAGGCAAATAAACCAGTGAAAGGGTTTGTTTAAGTTCTGCTCCAAATTTTTTAATATGTCTCCTTTTATTCTAGTGTTGACTGCAGTGCCATCACAGCCAATGGCAACAATATTTCTAGCACTGATATTTTTGCATCCCAAGAACTCCAGAATGTCTTTATAAATCCTTTTAGCCGTGCTCAATTCTGGAGATATGTGGCCTAAGTAAGTTGAGCCTGGTTCTTTCAAAAGAACAATATGCTCTTCCATTTTATAAGAAATAGTGCGCGAATACGATAGGCATAGAGCAGCTGACGTTATTTATTTAGATTTTAAAAAGGCGTTCGATACAGTTCCGCATAGGAGACTAATTGCGAAGGTCAAAGCGCACGGTATACGCGGTCAGGTAGCTAACTGGTTAGAAGAATGGCTTCGTGCTAGGAGACAGAGGGTCGTAGTTAATGGTAGTGAATCGGGGTGGTTAGATGTAGGTAGCGGTGTCCCACAGGGTTCAGTGTTAGGCCCATTGCTATTCGTAATTTACATTAACGACATAGATGTAGGATTGACTAGTAACGTGTCAAAATTCGCGGACGATACTAAAATAGGCGGTAAGGTTGTTAACGAGGACGATAGAAATAGGATCCAAGACGATGTAAATAGGATTATGGAGTGGACAGATAAGTGGCAGATGCAATTTAACGTAGACAAATGTAAAGTTTTGCATATAGGTTCTCGCAACAATAATTACGCGTACACGATGGATGATAGGGAGTTAGCGAGCGTTGACGAGGAAGTAGATTTAGGCGTACGCGTATCTAAAGATTTAAAGGCTAGGAACCAGTGCCTGGAGTCTTGCGCAAAAGCTAATAGGATGTTAGGCTTCATAGCGCGTAATTTCGAATTTAAATCGAAGGATATTATATTGCCCCTTTACAAGTCCCTAGTCAGGCCTCATTTAGAATATGCCGTTCAGTTTTGGTGCCCGTACTTGCGTGAGGATATTGATAGGTTAGAAAGGGTTCAGCGTCGTGCCACGAAACTTATTCCGTCATTGCGCAATAAGCCTTATGAAGATAGGATTAAAGAGTTAGACCTGTATTCACTCGAAACTAGGAGATTAAGGGGGGAGCTTATTGAAGTTTTCAAAATCGTTAATAACATCGATAACGTAAATTTTGATAAATTGTTCACTTTCGATAATAGTAATACTCGCAATAACGGATTTAAGTTGCGTGGCAGACGTTTCATTACTAATATCGCTAAAAACTTCTTTACGTTTAAAGTAATTGATAAGTGGAATAATCTTCCCGCGTCAGTCGTTCATTCTACCAGCGTTAATATGTTTAAGAACCGTCTTGACAGACATTTTAAAAGTACAGGGTGGGGCACGGGAACCAAGTGTTTTTGGAATAATCAGGAAAATGATATTTATTTTGGTAAAGAAAATATATTGGTAGAACAACATTCGTAAGAACATAGCATTTCATGTCATAATAATCATGTACCGAAAATTATATCTGGCATATGATGTCCTTGGCCGTCGACGCATTGTTGAAGGCGTTTACGAAAATTGGCCTCCACTCTTCCCAGCAGGTCTCTGTTGATTTGGATGATTTGTTGACGGATCGCTTCCTTCAATGCATCTAATGTACGGGGCTTGTCCTCGTAGACACGTGACTTGAGGTACCCCATAGAAAGAAGTCACATGTGGACAAGTCAGGGGACCGAGGGGGCCATGCAATGTCACCAAATCTCGAAATGAGATGGTTGGGAAACAGGGGGCGAAGAACAGCCATTGACGCTCTGGCGGTGTGTGGCGTGGCCCCATCTTGCTGAAACCACAAATGTCGACGAGCAATACGCCTTCTTCGTAACTCAGGGATGAAAAAGGTGTTCACCATCTCAATGTAACGCCCAGATGTTATGGTAACGGTAACCCCATTTTGTTCGAAGAAATAGGGACCGATGACGCCAAACTTTCCCACCGCGCACCAAACTGTAACCTTAGGGCTATGCAGCGGTTTTTCATGGAGTTGTCGCGGATTTTCAGCAGCCCAATACCGACAGTTTTGATTGTTGACGGCCCCATTAAGGTGGAAATGGGCTTCATCACTCATTACCACCATCATGTTTTCATTCTGCTCATAAAGTGCAAGCATTTCCTGTGCAAAATTCAGTCGTTGGGGGCAATCGTTTACATTCAATTCCTGCACCATCGCTAACTTGTATGGGTGAAAATGTAATTCTTCATGCAAAATCCGTCTAACAGTACGATTGCTGATTCCGAGTGCAGCTGAATGTCTCCGAGCAGAGCGGCCTGGGCTTTGCAACATCGCTTGTCTGACCCTTTCAACGTTCTCTGGAGTACGCACAGTGCGTTGCGGCCCCTTCGGTTTTGTTTTCATTATTGAGCCTCCTGTTCGAAGATTGTTAACCCAACGTAAGATTGTGTCACGAGCGGGAACAGAGTCATTTCGATGAATGTTGAATCTGCGGCGAAACGCACGCTGAACTGCTGTCACTGACTCGCCACTCCTAACAAAATGATCATACGCGAACATGCGGTGTTCTAACGTCCACTGCTCCATGATGGCACCTGAAAGATAAAGGTGAGTGTTAGTTAAAGTTAAATACTATGAACCCAGGAATGGAATGCTACCTACCGCACGCCCCTCCCATTCCTAATGGCCGATTACTAGCTATTCAAAAAACACTTGATTCCCGTGCCCCACCCTATATTAACGTTGTTTAAAATTAAAAAAGAAAGTTAACAGGAGCTCTGCTGGTGGTGGTGCTCGAGGATGAGTCTGTTGACGATGAATGCCAGCTTGTGACATGCTAGCGTGTGATGCCAGCAATAATTTTTTTTTTTTTTTTTTTTTTTTTTTTTTTTTGCATGTCTGTAACTATCTTTACTTGTATGTTTTTAGTTTGCATGGTATGACAGTGAGTTAAGACTGTGTTTGCATGGTTTGTAAGCGTTCTTATTTTACTTCTTTTCATCTTTCACCCCTCTCCTATTTTCTCCGACTATTTTTCTGACTTGTCGGCAGTGGCCGGCGGATGATGATGGTGAGACTTTTTTCCTCTTTTTCTGAATGAATGTTAACCCACGAATGATAGGTGTTGCTCCTTACTTAACCCCTTATTCTCTTCTCTTCTCTTAACCCCCTACTCTTTCCTTTCTCTCGGGCTAGCCTTAGAGTGGATCTTAGGGTCTTTGTTAGCCTTAGCTTCTGTAGATCTGTAGATAGTAATCCTCGAATGATATTTACTACCTTTCATTTATTCGATCTTTTCTTCCATCAAAGTAGAGACCCATAACATGATCACTTGAACTGAAAATTGAAGTATCTTCAGAAAGATCTTTTCCAATCTTGCTCCTTTCTCATCTTATTTTGCTTCTGTCGATCACTGAAGAAGTACCTTCACTACTATTTAATTTTAAATCTTGAAAAACGGATCCAGTCATCATTTTTCGAGACGTTCGTTGGTCATTAAGGAAATCCCTTTGCAGAACAGGAACTTTTCGGTCTTTCTCACAACAACATGTCAGGAAGTTTTCTCATTTACAAGAGGCTATATCAAAGAGCTTCAGTGAGTCAAGTTTAAATTTGTGAAGCAATGCTTGATAGGATGCTTGGTCATTCCGCCCTTTGAATTGTTTCAAGACAGTTTGATATTTTTCGTACAAACCTTGGATGCACTCACTGCGTTATTATCTTACGATGGCTAATTGGAATAGAAGCACGATCCCATACAGTCTTTACTTTTTGGGCAACGACTGTAGCAACATCATAAATTTTTGGATTAGCTTCTCCTGACTTAATTCTTTCCTGTCTAACATAAAGGAAACAGTGAAGTATATCTTCGGACGAAGGCAAATAAATCAGTGAGAGATCCTTTGGTGGTCCAAAGATTGGATTCAGCTGTTGAGTATTCCTTGTCTTCCTTTTTGCTGATTCATTCGAGGACATGGAAGCCACGCCTAATTTTGTTTTGTGCATCGGAATAGAATTAGACCATATTTAGTGACTAAATGTTTTTAGCAAATCAGGTTCAATATAAAAATTTATTAAAGCAATCAAATAATGTGAAAAAGATATAAATTATAATATAATATAGTATAAATAACAAACCCTAAATAATATAATTATGAAATAATTTAAATCTCTAAAAATCTAAACAAATAGAAACCTTAAAATAAAATGGTGCTAAAACATCTACTAAAATTGAGAAACTCAACGGAAGGTAAAAATTCCTTTTTTTTTTTTAGTATTTTTCCTGAAATACCAAATTTTCCAAATTTTTATGAGAAATGGAAAAAAAGTGTATAAGGCAAATGTTAAAGAACATAAATAGACAAATCAAATGAAACAAAAATGATCTTCCTAGCATAAGCACAACTGAAGATACAGTTAAATCTTTGAATTTTTCCTTAATTTTTGGGGGAACCCGAAAGGCAAAATCTTTGACCTCCTTGGGGCCGGTGAAGTTGATGTCTCAGGTAGCTAATATTTTACATATTTCTTATTGGTACCACAGACGAACTTTTGGATGCCTCTACAAAACTGAATTCTAAAAAGTTTTTTCACTTTACCTTTGTGAATTGCATCCTTTTGTGCAAGAACAGGAAATTCTCTCTTCACATGTCTCAGAAAATGGGGCTAGTGACATGAGCTTTGGACTTAGATGCCCATCTTCGAGAACTCATCTCGTAGTCGCAGGTGTTGGCAGAGTTGGGCTTGGGCTGATGGCCTGCGGCGATACCATGGCCTAGTAGTGTGCCCTTTGAACACGAGACTGCAAGGCACCAGTGGTTGGAGGCAAATCTTCTGGTGACTTGCATTTGCAGAAAGGTATCACATGTGCCTCGTCACAGTTGTCAGTTTCTGGTACAGTGTATATTTTTCAATCAAATTTCTCTGCATTCTTGAGGATCTGCACATTCAGCTCACCTTTACCAAGGTCTTGCAGCAGGTGATGGTTAACGTTAAATATCTTCCACGCAATCTTCTTGTTGTGCCCAGCAAAGTGAGATACTGTATCACAGCCGGTAAATGCATGGAAGGAAGAGAGTGTCTCCAAGACAGACTGAATGAAGGACAGCTTCTGACAGAGATTATGTACAGGGATGTATTTTTGTCTCTTGGAGGTCCCTGCCTTCATCCATAACTTACTGCATCCTATTTTATCAAAATGTGCTGTTTTGTTTGTAGGTGTATTATCTAGAAGGTGATGTGGAAGGAAACTAGTTAGGTCTGATTTGTTTATTGGAAGGTAAGGGAACAGTTCCTTCTTCAACAACTCCTCTGATAGGGCATAAATGCTTGAAGCGTCTCTTTCTGGTTCTTGCCTTTATGGAATGCTTTTGGTACTGATCAAGTGTTATGTCAGTCCTGTCAAAGGATCTTCCAGCACAAAGCACAAGTTTGACAAACCTGTCTACTAATTCCCCAAGTGTTGTGACTCCTGAAGGTTTTCCCATGGCTACAAGTGCTTGTCCATCAATCGCTAGGCAGGAAGTTCCATCTATGATAATCTCTGGTGGACGGTCAACTCCATGTGTCAACACATCAGCTAAAAATGCCTCGTTGCCTCTCACTATTTCTGTTTGCAAGGGCCACTTGTACAGACATAAGTTCATGTTCTAGAACTTTGTGAAGATCGACCTTCCTCCGAGTTTGGTATGCAGTGATAAGGCGCTGAAGAATATTCCTATTTGCCTTGATTGTTGCTTGTCTGCCCTTGTTTTCAATACCTACAGTGTAAAGGGTAGAGCATGTGGGGCCCTAGTCCTGAGAAAAGAGTCTGTGAACTTGACCTGTACTTCACCTTCGTTCAACAAAGCGAGTCGCTTCTTCACAAATCTGTCAAGCTCTGCCTGGCCCACTGTTTCAGTATGCAGGAGAGATTCTTTAATCTCACTGGTTGCCAAGTCCTTTGTGGGAATGTTCTGTAGTGTACCACAAGATCCTTCTGGTGCAAAGACTGTGAATCTCTGCAGAACTGACACAATCTTCCTTTCATCCTCACCTTCGAGCTTCATCCTCTCTGGGGTGCATTCATTTTGAATCATTTGGTCATCATATCCAACCATAAACATGGCCTGGTTTTAGCTGCAATGTATGCCCTGAGGTTGTATGACAGTGCCCATCTGTTCAAAGCTGATGTGGTTTTGATGATGCCTACAATTCCTACTCCTTTCTCGCCAGTACTGTTCAGCCATTTCCTGACTATGATCAGGGTCCACTTGATTGAATCGTTGATCTGATCTTTTCACGACGAAGTTGCCTTGATAGAATTCATTCTTTACTTCTTCTGGGAGCTGGTACATTTCAGCCAAGTACCCACATTCCCATCTGGCATAATTTATGTGATAACAGCGATGGAAAAAGAGGAGCATTCTGCGGAAATCCAAATGTACTAATTACGTCATCAAAATCGTGTGGATTATCTTACTGTGCTCTATGCATTAGATACTCCTTCAGCTCACGATCTTTGTCATCAAAGAATTTCAGAAGCTGTGGTAGCAGTAACTGCCACAATGCTTGCAAGATTAGATTAATTATGTGCACGGACTGCTTTTGCATATGACTTCCCAGCCATTGCCTTGTCAGATGAATTTGGTCCCAGTATTGCATTTTCTATCCATACCTCTGAGAGACCGGAGTATTGAGTATGCTGCTCCTGAATCTTCAGAAAGTTAATTTATACATGGAAAGCACCCCAAGACATAGAATCAGAACATCTCTATATTGGAGTATTTTCCACTTCAGCTTGGGGTACAGAGCTTCATCTACGGTCAGCACTGCATGCTTTTGCTGTAGAGGTGTTGTAAGCCGAAGAATCCTTTGCACTATACTGTAGTACTGAGAGTTCCAATATCATGAGCACGTGCTTGAATGATTGGCATATAGCCGACTGTTTTTTTTCTAGGTTTCTTTGACTGTGTATTTGACTAAAACTTGTCCAGCTGGATTTCGGCTGTTCAGTTTGACGCTTCAGTATGAATGCAATATCTGTAACCTGTGCTTTCAGAGCAATGTTGCATTCCTCAGTGGTTTGATTAAACCATTAAACCATTCAGGCCTGACATCCGTACGTCTGGGTTCAGCAATACCTTCAGTGATATGCAAAGGAATAATGGCATCCATTGCTTCAGGAACTTTTAGAGTTTCCTGCATTGATGGCTCAATTTTGTCCAGCTGATCATACGGTGATGGTCCCCTATGCCAAAGCTGCAGCTTGTGTAGTATGGAAAGTGTTCTTGCCATCTAGGGTTGCATCATTAATGTCATGTTGTCTGCATAAAATTGGACAAATCGTCCTGGTACCAAGTTAGGTGGAACAACGGTGCCATTCTCTACACCCATTGTTTCTACAGTACTCTCGGCCAAACCTGTGTTAATGCGGAGAATATATTTGTAGCTTATGATGTAACCTGCATTGTGGAACAACTGCACAAGTTGTTTTGATCTAGTAGCTTGATGCAGGGTGCTCCCTAGACCACTGTGTTTTGGGATCCATTTCTTTCCCCGACCTACAATGTACACAAGGTCTAGTGCAATATTAGGACTCTAAACCTTCTATGAGATTCAGGAATATCATCATCTTCCCCCTCTAAAAGTGCCTTTCCACCTAGTAGAAGATGGAGCAACATGTAGAGATTCGGTGGAACACAATCTATTGCATTATTCTCACTTACATTCATACCTTTGTGTGCAGACTGGGGTTGTATATCAGACCTTAATTTCAGTGCTACATGTACCATGGAGAGAAATTCATCTTCCTCCTGAGGTTTGAAAACAGCAATAGTAGATGGCTCTTCTTCAAAATCTTGGCTTGAACCTCTCACTTGAGAGAAGGGTACATGTCTGAAGTTGAGAGACACTACGATGATTTGTTTGTCAGCTGCAGCTTGATCACGTAGTACAATGCATTCATATAAATATATTGAATGATGCAAAATAATTTCTCCTTGAGTGTGGACAGGCGGCTAACAAGTGACTGTAGGATTTCTATGTCAGCCTCCTTTGCTAGAATGGTGTATCTTTTCCATACCTTATCAAGTTCCAAAACATAGCTTTTTTCTGCTGAATGTCTCCACTATTTTACAAGCCAAACCATGGCTAAGTCTTAATGTTTGGTTTCATTTTTGGCCTTATCAATATCTCGCATGAACTTCTTGAGACAATTGGGGTGATACTTCCCCTCGGCAGCAATAAGATCACTTATCCCGGCTACACAGACACTCATATGATGTTCAAATTCCGAAGCCTCTAGAATCTGGTTACTCATATTCATTGTTCTGACTGAGCACAGTTTCTGCTTTATCCAGAGAGGGATAATCTAGAAGTAGTCACATCTATGCTGGGTTCCGGCGAGCTTGTTGAGAGTTTTACTTCCGAATGTTCTCGCTTTAGTAATCTTTTAATTTTTCCCTTATCTGTACAGGTTGCATAACAGCTTTTATGCCAAACTCATGCTGATGCTCCCTCTCAACCAGCCTTCAAGACTGATGTTAATCTGTCAATGGCGTTTCTATATTTCACATCCCTAAGCTTTTGTCTTGCACTGGTAGCTTCTCTTATTGAAGCTATGCCTTGTGGTGTAGCAGCAAACAATACATCAGATTTAGATTCTTGACAATGGTACAGTCCTCTCTAGACTTTGGGATCGATCTTTTCAGACTGGCTAATGACTTCATTAGTAATCTGCAATGAATGTAACAAAATGAACTTCAGTTTGGAAATGACATTTATATGATTGTAGGTGGTTGTGTCAAAGAAAATCATTTTCAACAGACAAACATAGGGAGTGAAATCCTGATGAATAACAATATTACGGAAAACAGAAAATTTCCTCCTAATATAGTCTAAAGAAAACACATTATTCTGTCTTACGTCCTGGCCATTCTTATGCTTAGGAGTATAACATTAAACCACAATAATGATGTACTTACGTGCAAATAGTTTAATCCAAATTAGGCGCAGTAATGTACAGCAACTTCATACAAAACAACTTCTCTCAACTACTCACAACTTCTCACAACTTCTCGCATGCAATTTGGCATGGCTTTGAAGTATGAATATGTTTGTATTTGTTTTGGTTGGCAAAGGTGTTACTTTTTATAAACATTTATCAATTGTACATTAGAATTACAGCTTTGGGACAAATACCAAGCAGATAGGATCAGCTTGGGGACAGGGTCCTATCTGCTTAGCAGAGAGCTGGTGAGGGAAGCTATATTTTGGATCCTCTTTGCTAGTGACCCGTTGCCCACGTTGGGCTTCCATCGTAAAAAAGTAAAAACTTTAGTATTTGTCATTTACCATTACTTATTCGGACTATACAGTAGATGATTTCATTTTCTCAGAAGAGTTCCTTGTTTCATGCACTCTCTGTGTGTAACTTAAAAGTTTCTCACAGGGGCCATTCTGCGTTGTAGCATATATACCTTACCTTATGAACCTTATGTTGTTTCGTGTGTTGGTCTCCCCTCACACGGAGGTCAAGCTGGTGGCCCCGCCTCTAGGTCTGGCTTGGTGGAGGAGCGAGTTGCTTTCTTGCGCTCTCCACCGTACATAGCGTTGAGGAGGTCCCTTGTCGTGCTTTTAATTTGGGAACACTACACATTCTGCCTTTCCTATTTTCCAGTGTTGTTTGAATGGTAATTGGGTTTAGTTTTAGGTTTGGTACCAGTTTTTCGATCATTTTCCATATGTAGATTATGATGTACCTCTCTTTTCTTCTTTCCAGTGAGTACAGATTTAGTTTACGTAGTCTTTCCCAGTAGTTGAGTTCTTTGCAGTCATCAATCTTGGCTGTGAAATGCCTTTGCGTTTCTTCTAGTTTATTAGTTTCTTCCTTTTTATATGGGGACGTCAAAACTGAGCAGTATTCAAGTTTTGGTATAATCAGTGTTTTTAGCAGGGGAATCATTACTGTCCTGTCCCTTCTCTTGAACGTTCTTAGAACCTATCCGGCGACTCTTTTTGCTTTATTTATCGCTATCTGATTTTGTGTTTCGAATTTCGCATCATCTGTCATTATTATCCCGAGATCAATCGCTTTCATGCTTCTCTGAATTTCCTGTCTATCTGGAGCATAATATGCAGTCTGTTTAAGTTCTTCTTTTCTACCACATCTCAAGAGCTGAAATTTCTCGGCGTTGAATGACATGTTGTTGTCTTCTGACCATTTGTATATTTTGTTCGTGTCCCTCTGCAAGGCCTCCACGTCATGTACATCGCTGATTTTTCTGCTGATCTTTGTGTATATATATATATATATATATATATATATACCGATTCTGCCGTTTTTCAGCGGTAACCATGGGATCCTCTCCTGCCCAGTAGTGGCAATTGTGGCGGTTGACACTTCGCTCTTGTTGTCCGTGAGTGGCTGGATGCCCACTTCCCTGAGCGTTGGATGGGTCGTCGTGGTCCACATCAATGGCCAGCCAGGAGCCCCGACTTGACACCATGCGACTTCTTTCTTTGGGGGTGGGTAAAGGAAGAAGTCTACCGCACCAAACCGAGGACATTGGAAGAACTGGAGGACCGAATTCGGGAAGTCATGTCCTCCATCCCGCCGGAGTTCCTGCTAAAGTCAGTGGACGCCATTCCTGGGCGGCTCCAGAAGCTGGTGGAAAGAGTTGGAGCCCACATTGAATTTTATAGAAAACCTACCATGTATGCCTACCTTTTCATATTATTTCTTCTGAAATAAATGGATAATATACGTATTTTTTTACCAATCCAAAATAGGGAGCTACTTTCCGCCCACCCTGTATATACACATATATATATATATATATAATTATATATATGTGTGTGTGTTCATTCCCATATATATATATATATAATATATATACACACAGTGTGTATATATATATATATATATATATATATATATATATATATATATATACAGTGTGTGTATATATACAGGGTGGGCCAAAAAACTATTACCCAACTTTTGAAAAAATATTGTGGCTCACCCTCTATATTGATCTTACTGCTGACGCCGTATGTTGTACCCATACTTTTATTCTTTCAAACGCTGGCTTTGAATCTAGATTCAACGCCCCAGGAGTAGATGTACAGGCTCACAACTGGAGGGAGGTATCAGAATATGGTGCTCAATTGAAAGGCGGTCAAAGTCAGCAACTGATACTTTCAGATGACTGTCAGTTTCTCCATAAATAATTAATTTTCCTAATTTTTACACAAAATAATTAATTTATTTCCTTTTTCATTTCAGACCATCATTCTGCTATAGTTGGTGAACAAGTTATAACATATTGAAATACTCTTTGGAAGATGAAGCATTGATATTGAACCTGAGTAAGGAGAAACACTGGGGTGCAAAACGAATGAAGAAAGGGTTTTCAAATAAACGATGGACGATACCTGGACTTCAATATCTCAAAGAAAAGCGATATCACATGGTCGACCAAACGAAAAGAAGGCAGTGGAAGGCCAAAAACATCACGTAGTGAGGAAAATATTGACATGGTTTCATCCATGATAGGCAGTCAAGAAGAACGGCCCAACACCCCCAAGTCTGTTTGAGAAATTTCAAAAACTACTGGTATTTCTCGCTCTAGTGTTCGTCATATAGCAAAAGATGATCTGGGTCTTAAATGTTTTAAAAGAGTCGAAGTTCATAAGTTCTCTGCATCCAGGGGTGTACACAACATTTCTTAAAGGCGGGAGGAACACACACACACTATACTGTATATATATTGTGTGTGTGTGTGTGTTTGTGTGTGTGTGTGTGAGCTCAAAATTGATGATGATTGATTTGGAATCAAAATGAATTCCATCTTGGAAGGCTTCAGTTGTTTTTTATTTCCAATTTATGGGCAAAGAATTAAATTTGCACAAATTAATCGTACGTATAAAGACATATAAACGTTCCTAAGCCAACCAAATTTGATTTTAAGTTTTGAGTTAATAACACGTCCTGGTAACCATGAAATAATTGAAATTCCATATGACATCAAGATTTTTTTGTGGTGAATGTTGCAAAGTTATCGATTTTTGAAAATTACTTTTTCAAATATCTTTAATGAGAGTAGTAATAATTTTTACAATGGGGGCCTATGCCCCTATATTCCCCCTTATGTACGCCACTGTCTGCATCAAATAACCAAGAAAGAGTTGAAAAATGGCGTGCTCTGTTAGATCGATTCCCAGACAGAGAAGTGTCGAAAATATGGTTCAGCGACAAGAAGACCTTTACGGTTGCTTCAACAATAAACACACAAAATGACCGAGTTTATGGTAAACAAGACAAAAAATCAATGAGTCTAGATCGACTTTGCAGGGAACGTCCGCATTTTTCTCAAAAAGTCACGGTTTCCATCTTTATTTCAAAGTTAGGGAAGTCAGAGATTGTTTTTGTTGATCAAAATGCCAAAATCACTGCTGCTTATTACCAAGAAAAAATCCTTGATGCAGTACTGCCTTCGATAAGGGAGAAGTCAAGGTTGGAAGCGTGCATTGATAATGGAGGAGGGCACATGCCGCATAATCATGGACTCAATTAGGTAACTGTATAGAAACAAAGTTTTTCTACCCGTGTCTGTATAACAGTGAATTACAAAATAATGGTTACAGTTACCATAAATCCAACGTTACCACGAGATAGACCATGAAATTCTATACAGAACACATATATTGATTTTACAAACAGCATTTGATAAAGGTAAAATTATATTGTTCAAAATCAGGGTAATAGTTTTTTTTGGCCCACCCGATATATATATATATATATATATATATATAGGGGAAAGATCTTAAAATAGGGCAATAGGGCATATAACAAATTTTTAAAGACTATCGTGGGAAATTGCTAACCAAATTTGTACTAACATAAAAGTGTGAAATAAATGCTCTACAAACCTAACCTAACCACCTAACCTAGCGAGGCTACATCGTGACCATGTCACATCGCTTCTCGTAGATCAGTGAACATTGGGTCTGGCTAGTAGGAGGATGGGTGACCGAATTTGCATCCAAATGATGTAGCGATCCCTGGTTATGATCCTACGTAAAGTTGTAGTTCCCCGCCGTCACATGACCTTTGCTATTACGAAGGCGTTTAAATAACTCCAAATTTCATAGAAATGAGGAAACGTTAGTGATTTAAGTATAAAATGGTGGAAGAACTGTTTTCTAATATACAATATTCGTCAGTTATTAATTAATGAAAAATTAGTAGAGGTATATGCGGAAGAAAAACTCCAATCTGTTACCTTTCTGGAAAAGAAACCCCAATAATAAAATATATACCCATTATAAAATAACGGGCAAATAAAAATAGGAAAAACATTTTAGAGGATAATCTACATAAACATTTTTTTAGGGGGTTGCTAAATTTATACTTTTTTAACTAATTAACGTAGTTCCCTGCAATAGTTCCTCTCCACCGTCTCCGAGATGTAGAGGCAACGCAGTCCCCCTTTCTCCCCTACCCTCACTCCCTCCCTTTCCTCCTCCCCCACTCCCTCTCGCCATCTCTCCCCCTCTCATCCTCCCCCCCTTTCGCTATCCCCACCTCCTCTCTCTCTCTCTCTCTCTCTCTCTCTCTCTCTCTGTTCCCTCCGCCTGCCTCCTTGTTATTTTCTTTCGATTTACCTTCATTCTTATTTTCCTTTTTCCTTCCTTCTTTACCTCATACTAATACATGACCCTTCTCTTCCTCCCCCCATGCTCCCCGAGTATTACTTCCTCCCATGTCTCTCAGTCCTCCCACCCTATCAACTACTTCTTTCATTTGTGATTTTGCTTCTTTCCTTTTTACCTTCCCCTCCTAATCCATTCTCTTTTACATAATAACTGACTCACTCATCCAGTCATGCATTTAATTTTTAATAAAACTTCCTCTGTAAATACTCAAAAATATATTAACAGATTCCGAAAATGTTCGTGTATATCAATAATCTAGTTTCTCTTTTAAATAATACACCAAAAACGACGATATTACGAGATCAAACCGTGTATATGGAATCGCACAATAGCTGAAATTAATCATCATAATGTAGAGGAATACAACATTTATTTGTAAGCGTCAATATCGAATTACGATATGACAAAAAATATTGCATCATAAATGATCCCAAAATTCGAAGGACACTGTAATTCGGCGTGTCAGATTACGATTCGAATAGCATCTAATTTTAAACTATGATTTGAACCCACCGACGAAATATATTAAATAATATATATTAATATATACAGTATGTATGATAAAAATGAATAATTCTACATTCATTTTTGCATATAAAGTCCAAAATCGTGTGACATTCTAACTGTATATAAAATGCAAGTTGAAAAATTTTTTAATTTTCTTTCTAATTATTTTGCTAAGTAATTGATGAATTATTTCTTTTTTAAATTACTTAATCATTTTCTAGATTAAGTTTAATCATGTAATCGTATTAAATTCTGCAATGTTCATTGTTTTATACATTCTCTCTTAGTTGTAAAACATGAAGTCATAACTTGCCAAAACTCTAAATTAACACTTAATTTAACATTTTAAGCATTTAATTTTGGCTCATATGCACGTTTAATTTTAATCCATAATAAAATGCATATTTCAATTTCCATTTTCAGTTAACTCGGCAAATCATGACAACATCAGATCTGTCAATATACTATTTAAAAGAAAAATATGACTTCACCTTCAAATATCTTGCTTATCTGCCAGTTTGCTGTTACAGCCCAAACCTCCCTTTATCTTCAAATATTTTGCAAAAATAATTCGGCCTATTGAGAATAAAAATCAAAACAGTTTGACATTAAATAATAATGATGTCGCCAAATTATTAGTATATAAACTCTTGTAATTTTTCAAATTATCATTCTGCTTATTCTGATCTGACCTCGAGGCTGAAGTATTACCTGTAATATTTTAGAAGCATTAAAATTCAGTCAGAGGATCTCTTTGTCTTCTCCTTTGAGCCCTGCCTTCTCCAGAGAATTTAGTTTTAAAATAGAATAAATAAATAATTAGCCTATACGCTACAAGAAGAATCGGAGAACCGTCAGATAATTTAATAAGTTTTCACAGAATCCTCCGATCCACTACAAAAGGAAATCGGAATGTAGTATAAAAGGAACTACTGCGATTCCCTACACGGTACCAGCTACCCCAGAGTGAGAAAATCCGTTGTTGCCACATAACCAGAACCGCCGTCAACCTCGAACCACCCAAGGACATAGACGGAGGGTTTATATATATATATATATATATATATATATATCAGCAAACAACCACAGGGAAAAGGAAACACAAAGTCCGAGCGCTTTCGTGATATATTCACATTATCAAGGAGGAACAGAAAATATTTTCTTTTCCTCCTTGATAATGTGAATATATCACGAAAGCGCTCGGACTTTGTGTTTCCTTTTCCCTGTGGTTGTTTGCTGATTAATAAGGTCACGTGTTATTTTGTGATTTTAGTGCATATATATATATATATATATATCACAGGATAACTGCCCTGTTCATACTGCCAGGAGCATCAGACGGTGGTTTCAGGGATAACGAGATGTCGAGCTGCTGAACTGGCCCACCAAAGGGTGTGACCTAAATCCCATTGAAAATGTGTGGGTAAATGTGGTTAACGCTTGGGAGTCTGGGCAGGAGCGGACATCTCGGCACTTGCTGCAACACACCATAGCAAGGTGGAAACTTTTCCGCAGGAACCCACGAGTCATCTACAATCACGTGGTATCTGTTCCAAATAGGCTACAAGAGGTCATTAATAATAATGGAGGATGGACCAAGTATTGAGTAATTGTGTATTATAATAATAATGTTATGGTTGTGATGTAGTAAATATATATTTATTTACTTGAACAATTGTCAGTCCCTTATAATTTGAACATTATGTTTTGTATGTTCTTAAGAAAATCCAAAAACTTACATGTCATGTTTATTTTTGTAATAAAAAATTGAACTATGTCATCATTATCTCTCCATGGATAGACCTTTTCCTGGATAATCATTTGTTGATGAGGCATGGACTTTAAACAGAAATGTTATTGACTTGAGGAAAAGTCGATACTATGTAGTACAGTACTTATCTTACACTTTAACTATAACATGGCCAGATCAAAATCCTATGAGTGAAAGTTTTTAAAGTATCCCACATTTGTAAAATAACCTAACTACTGTATTCCCTAAATTTAGGAATAATGCATGAATAAAATACATAGTTGTCCTAGCATTACTACCAAAACTACAGTGAACATAGGTATATTATAACCACACTGTTTTCTCACTTACCCATTTTGTATTTATTTAATATTTTTTGGTTATTTTTTCAGAAATTTAATAATTTTCTGTTTCAAAAATTTTTTAATAAGAAAATCTTGCCTTCAGCTGAATGTATCCTCTGACTTACGAATATTCTTTGTAAACTTTAAAAAAGTTTATATGAAAATTAAACCTCTGCGGGGAATATATCCTGGTCTTAACACTCGACTTTGAAGCTCCGTTGTCATGTTGTTATAATTAGTCTACGGGTTACTTTTTTAATCTTTTTTCTTTCATCATTAATATTTATTTCACGTTTTTATATTCATTTATTCATTATAAAGGTTGCAAAAATAAAAAAATAAAAGAAAACAAGTATAAACTTTAAATTTAAGCAATACAGTGGTATTAAACAAAAAGGTCAACCAAGAAAATTGTATGAGAAATATCTTTAAGATTTTGATTCCCTAAATTGCCATTGGTTGTTAAAGGTCCTTATGGCAGGACTACATCTTTTTATGATTGCTTATTAAACGCACAGGTTTCCCTAGATACACTCGTGTCAACAAAAGCAACACACAAATGAAAATAATAGCATGTAGTTCTCGCCTATCCCCTGTCACACTCTATGCAAAGTTGATACCACAAATGATTTGGGAAGGGAAGGGAGATATGTAAATCAAATTTATAGTGAAAAAACTCCCATGCAATGTATCAGCGCAACATTTTTTATGCAGGAAGAAGGGGCCAAGGAAGGAGGGGCCAAAGAAGATTGTTCCAGAGTTCACCGGTTGAGTAGATGAAAGACTAAAAATACCGATTAACCCTTGCATTAGATAGTTGGGCAGAAAAGAAATGAGAAAGTGTAGAAAGTCTGGTACTGCGTGCTCTCCTTAAAGGAGAAGGCATGCAGTTAGAGACTTCAGAAGAGCAATGTCCGTTATGATAGCGATAGTAAAGCGAGAGTGAGGCAACATTGTGGCGAAGAGAGAGAATTTGAAGACAATCAGTGAGAGGCGGGGAATTGATGAGACGAAAAGCCTTTGATTCCACCCGGTCAAGTACGGCTGTGTGGGTTAAACCACCCCACACATGAGAAGCATACTCCATACAGGAGCGAACAAGACCCCTGTACAGAGACAGCAACTGAGATGGGGTGAAGAAACCACGGAGGCGGTACAGCACACCTAACCTCTTAAAAGCTGTTTTAGAAAGAGAGTATATGTGATCTTTCCAGGAAAGATCACGAGAAAAGGAAACGCCAAAAATGTTAAGAGAAGAGGAAGGATTGAGTTGTGTGTTATTGAAGGTAAATGGATAGTCTTGTGCAAGATTGTGACGAGTAGACAGATGGAGGAACTGAGTTTTTGATGCATTGAAAGCCACACGGTTTTCTCTGCCTCAATCAGATGTAGCAGAATATCAGATGTAGCATAAAGATACAGAGGTCAGGTGTCCCATAGCCGTCCTAAGCGAATCATGAAGCGACTGCTGTGAGGGACGCTTTGGGAAGCGGGTAGAGAAGTGAAGAGTGGAATCATCGACATAGGAGTGAATAGGACAGGAAGTGCGAATTAAAAGATCATTAATAAATAAATATCTTTAGGAGAAGAATAGTGGCCATCCACAACTGCAGCTAGAGATCGGCCAGAAAGGAAATTAGAGATGAAGGCACAGATCGAAGGATAGGAACCGAAAGAGGGCAGTTTCAAAATTAAAGATTTATGCCAGACTCTATCAAAAGCTTTCGATATGTCTAGCGCTATAGCAAAAGTTTCACCGAAATCCCGAAAGGAGGATGACTAAGCGTCAGAGAGATATGCAAGAAGATCGCCAGTAGAGCGTCCCTTCCGGAATCCATACTGACGATCTGAAAGAAGATTTTGAGAAGAGAGGTTTTTAAGAATGTTCCTATTAAGGATAGATTAAAAAACTTTGGAAAGACAAGAAATCAAACCCTTCTTTCGGACGGGCTGAATGAAAGCAAACTTCCACCAGGAAGGAAAAGTAACAGAGGAGAGACAAAGACGAAAGTGTTTGCCTAGGCAGGGTGTCAGTAGAGAAGCACAGTTCTTAAGAACAACAGGAAGAACACCATCAGGACCATACGCCTTCCTAGAGTTGAGCCCAGATAGGGCAGAAAAAACATCTTTAGAAGTGATTATAATTTCAGACAAAATAAAGTCAGAGGGGGGGAGGAGATGGAGGAATACCACCGGAATCGTCCAGGGTTGAATTGTAAACGAAAGTTTGAGCGAAGAGTTTAGCTTTGTCAGAAGAGACAGCAACTGTGCCGTCAGAATGGAAAAGAGGAGGGAAAGAAGAGGAAGTAAAGTTGTTAAAGAAGTTCTTAGATAGTTGTCAGAAAGAGCGAGAAGAATTACGAGGGCCACTCAATATATTTTGCCCAACCTTTTTTTTTTCTTTCCAAGTTTCCTTGTAAGTTCCAGAAATTTTGTGCACAAGTAGTTACATACGTATTTTACAAGTTTTTATTTTTCCACATAGTCTCCATCCTTTTCTACGGCTTTTCTCCACCTCGAAACAAGGGCCTTTATTCCTTGCTGGTAAAAGTCCGCTGGGTTCCGCTGGAACCACCTCTTAACTCCTCAACAACCTCATCGTCACTCTAAAGTTTCTTCCACTAATAGCATCCTTCATTGGCCCAAACAAATGGAAGTCTGAAGGTGCCATATCGTGCTGTATGGAGGGTGGGGTAACACAGTCAAGCGCATTTTTGTGATGGCCTCTCTTGTTTGCAAACTGTTGTGTGGTCTTGCGTTATCGTGCAAAATAAAAGGACGTCTTCCAGTTTTCTCTCCGGTTGAACTCACTTCATACGTCTCTGGAGTGTCTTTATGTGCCTCTGAGTTGATTGTTTGTCCTTCCTTCATAATGTCCGCCAGAATCACCCCTTTCGTGTCCCAGAAGATGGTGGCCATAACCTTTCGTGGAGAGGGAGCCATTTTGAACTTTTTCTTGCGTGGGGAGTCTGCGTGATGCCACTCCATGGATTGGCGTTGTGGTTCAGGTTCAATGTGGTGTACCCAAGTCTCATCCCCAGTCACAATTCGTGAAAGGAAGTCATCTCCTTCTATCTCGTATCGAACCAACAACTCAGAAGCAATTTATTTTCTTTGGGCTTTGTGATCTTCATTCAGTTCGCGAGGAACAAACCGTGAACACACTTTTGAGTATCCCAGTTGCTGAATTATCATATTCACACTTCCTTCACTAATTCCTAGCTCAAGTGATAGCTCCTTGTATGTGACACGCCGATTTGATCGAATGATGCTGTTAGCACGTTGCACAGTGTGAGATGTCACAGCCGATGCCGGGCGACCGCTGCGTGGCTCATCGTCGAGGCTGGCTCTACCTCTCTCCGATGACCTCACACGTTTAGACCAGCGTCCAACTGTGCTTCGATCAACAACAGCATCTCCGTAAACGTTTTGTAGACGTTTGTAAACATTTCCAACTGTTTCCTTCTCTGCGTTTAAGAACTCGATAACAGCTCTCTGTTTACGACGCACATCACTGTCAGACGCCATTTTCGAAACTGCGTTAACCATCGGTTTCATACAAGAGCGTTTAAAAGCGGTTTTATACAAGGAGGGGAGGTTCAAACTGGAAAAATTCGGTTATGTGAAGCGTAGAAAGTTCAAACTTCCGGCCCCGAAGACATTTCAGCCACAGGGCCCTATTCACACTTCCTTTAGCCGTGTTCACACTTCCATTTGGCTAAGAAAAAAGGGTGGAGAAAAACATATTGAGTGCCCCTAGTAGAATTGGATAGATTTTCACATTTTTGTCGGATTAAGGAATTTTTGGCGAGTGGAAGGACAGATTTTGCATGATTCTGGCCAGAAATATAAGCTGAGTGAGAGTCAGGAGGTGGATGGCGACGATACCTTCTGAAAGCCTCCTCTCTGTTGCGGATAGCATTAGGACAAGTAAAGTTAAACGAAGGTTTTTTTTGCAATAGTAGTAGGAATAGAATATGGAATGTACGCCTCCATGCCCGAGAGAATCACCTCTGTGATGCGCTCTTCACACTCAAAAGGGCCCTGGCCACGGAAGCAGTAATCATCCCATGGGAAGTCACAGAAGTACTGCCTAAGGGCCTCCCAATCAGCGGCGCCGAAGTGCCAAGGCGCCTCCTCTTGGAAGGATCCAAAGGCCGAATTGGAGCGATAGGACAGGAAACAGAGATAAGATTGTGATCGGAGGAGCCCAACGGAGAGAAAAGTTTCACAGAGTAAGAAGAAGGATGGAGATAGGAAATAAATCCAGAATGTTGGGCCTATCTCTAAGGCGATCGGAGATGCGAGTACAATGTGCTCTAGGTCATTTAGGATGTCAGTGAAATGGGAGGAAAGCCAAAGGTGGTGGTGAACATTGAAATCTCCTAAAATGGAGATTTCAGCAAAGGGAGAGCGGGAAAGAATATATTCCACTTTGGAAGTGAGGTAGTTACAGAATTTTGGATAGTCAGTAGAATTAGGAGAAAGTTAAACAGCGCAAATGTATTTAGTTTGAGGTTGGAATGTAAACCGTGGCCAGAGGGTATAGAATTCGGAAGATTCGAGTTCGGGAATACGAGAACAAGTTTGGTCATTGCGTGCATACAGTATACGCAACATCCACCTTTGGAGTGAAATTGAGTATTGTGAAAGTAAGAGGGTACAGAAAATGGGTTGCTCTCAGTCGTCCCAGACACCTGAGTTTCAGTGAGGAAAAGAAGATGAGGTTTAGAGGAGAGGTGGTGTTCAACAGATTGAAAATTTGAGAAAAGGCCACGAATGTTACAGAAGTTTATGAAAAGTGAATCAGACAGAGGTCCAGAACATCTCGAACGGGCGGTAGCAGATCCAGCCCTGCTGCCTGGGTCTGCGTTCCCGGTATGGGAAGTGGGGGAGCCAGAAGTGGGGACGTTTATGGTCCCCTCCCCAGGGGACCTGGGGTCAACCTCTTGAGGTTGATGCCATTTTTTTTTTTTAATTTTGAAAAGTTTATGTAGTGTGTAAGGTGCATATGTATGTAGTGAGGAATAGGGAGAGAAGTTAATATATGGTGTTTGATAATGTCAGGGTAATGGTTCAGAATACGGGCGCCACTTAATTAAGCAAAATTTCGAAAAATACCATAGAGACAAAGTTGTTTCTCTCATTAAAATACGTTGATTGCATGTGTCGCATAGTCAAAAAAACGAAGTTAGAAAATTACGAAAAAATATATATAGCTCCGATGAATCTAGGAAATTTTGAGTTGGCAACCCTACTATCGTTCATTCACTTCAGTTTGAAAATGGCTTCGGTCTGTGACGGATGTGCGGTGACGCTAGTAGAGCTCGCGGCCGTGTTGAGAACTTGATTCGTCATGTGCCCTAGATCAAGACTAAAAAAGTGCATAACTTAACATGTTATTACATTATCATTTGTATAATTTAGATCTCGGGGGTACGGGGGCGGAGCCCCCGTAAAGATAACGTATCACAAATTGATCGGTATAAGGTTCAGGGTATAATGGTTTTTTCCACCAAAACATGCTAAAACCATTGGTTTCCTGTTTAGGATAAATCTGACCATCGCTATTACAGTAAATTATTGCTTGTGCTGTATTCCCCCACCAAAAAACCCCGGTTCCCACGGTAGTCCCCCCCAGATTGTAGGAGGGGTTGGGGGGGGTGAAATCACTTCAAGCAATAATTTACTGTAATGGCGATGGTCACATTCATCCTAAACAACAGGAAACCAATGGTTTTAGCATGTTTTGGTGGAAAAAACACAAAAATTTAGGTGGCGCCCCTATTCTGAACCGTTACCGTTGGGTAAAACAAAGTGACCCCTTAGAGGTAAACAGTCATATTAAAAAAAGTAAGGGGACTAGAGCTTCCAAACTTCATAGATGCTTACCTTAGCCTGTTGTTCGTCTTAATTGGGAAGTTTCTCGATGTGTCCCCCTTTCTGCTCAACACAGGCCTCCAAATGTGGACGCCACTAATCAATACACTTGTTTACATATCGTTGAGACACCTTCTTCCAGCCGAGCAAACTTTTTTCGCGTAGTTCATCTGTCTCTTATATTGGTACCAGGGATGTAAACTTTGGACTTCAGGCTTCCCAAACACCATAATCTAGTTGTGAAAGTTCGGGCCTACTAGCCGGCCATATATTGGGTTCGATAAAATCTGGTGTTTCGTTCTCAAGGAATGTGACAGTTTGTCGTGCTCTGTGGGCAGGGGCTCCATCTTATTGGAAAGTATATCTTTCACCACTAATTCGATGAATATCAATTAGGTAGAGTGAAAGATATACTTTCCAACAAGATGGAGCCACTGCTCACAGAGCACGCCAAACTGTCACATTCCTTGAAAACGAAACACCGGATTTTATCGAACCCAATATGTGGCCGGCTAGAAGCCCCGATCTTTCACCACTAGATTATGATGTTTGTTTGGGAACCCCTGAAGTCCAAAGTTTATATCCCTGGTACCAATATAAGAGACAGATGAACTACACGAAAGAATTCTGCTTGGCTGGGAGAAGGTGTCTCAACGATATGTAAACAGGTGTATTGATCAGTGGCGTCCACGTTTGGAGGCCTGCGTTGAGTAGGAAAGGGGACACATCGAGCAACTTCTCAATTAAGACGAACAACATGCTAAGGTAAGCATCTATGAAGTTTGGGAGCTCTAGTCCCCTTACTTTTTTTTAATGGCAGTTTACCTCTAAATAGTCAGGTACCTTAGGACGTAAGATAATGAATTCCAATGTCTATTTAATCCTTTACAATTTTAAATACAATTATGAAGGGGCAAGCTACACAAAATTAAATTAGGGAAAGAAATAAAAAATTCAATTGTGAAAAGACATGTGATCGTCATTCTTGCGGGTTCCCACGCTTCACGCCAGACAAAGCGGAGAAGACGCTATAAAATTGAACGTTCATTTATGTAAGGGAAACTGCATTCAGGTTTAAATTGTTAGAATCGAAAACATGTTACAATTACATCTTCTTTTCTGAAGGTTGATAATTCTTAAAAATAGGATGAATCAATTTAAGAGAATCTTATTTGGGTATGTAAGTAAAGCTTACGCCTGGCAGCCTCGCGCAGCAACAGGGGGGGGGGGGCGTAGGCCGAAAAAAAAGTTATCATATATAAAATCAAATCGTATTAAAGCAGTGAACGAGAATAAAATTTATATCAAATTACTCTTTACCTATTGCCGAATAACGTAGCATAAAATTATGTTAGTTAAATGATGGGATTAATGTCTGTTTTAAAATATAAAACTCGAAGCAAAAGGCGCCAAATAAGAAAAACGGAAAAAGGCAGTGCATATTTGAAATTGAAACGATAAAATCGTGAAAAGACTCCATGCGAAAGTTGAAGTAAAAGTCACAAATTAGTTCACCCTACAATTTAACATAAAGAAAATGTGTGGTTCACTAAGTTGAATAAGTTCAAATAAGTCTTCCCTATAAGAGTATAGGAAACGGACTTAGCGCGAATAACTTTTAAAGCGAATGAATTGACGAAAGTAATTCAAACGCAAAATAGTCTTCCCTTAAAAATTTAATGGAAGAAAACGGAGACACTCCTTATATTCTATTCATGTCTGTAAATACTCGAAAATAGTGTACCCTATATTCTCCGTTTAGAAAACGGACTGAGTTCTGTAAATTCGGTAGAAATATAAAATACACATGTTATTATAATGCAAAAGTTCTTAAGAAAATATTTACCACTATCAAAAAAGGAAGTAGGTAAACAATGTAACTAAGGTATGCATTAGACATTATCATTGAAATGGTCAAATAACCAGATAAAATTCAAATAATTCTTTGAAAATGTGCTAATACGGTCAAAAGGCCAGGTAGAGGAACATTTGTTACTCTAAAGATAATTCAACCAAAATTGTAGTATGTATGCGTTCATTCATTTTTAATGGCCTTGCGTATTACAATACAACTGTATTCATTAAATAACTACCAATTGTAGATTAAACTTATCTAACAGTCAAATTTAAATTGATTGTGCCTTTAACTTAATTTTATTATTATTAAGTGTCTTCCCTAAATAAAAATTTTTTTTATCTTATCACTGTCAACAATTTCATTTTTGCAGTATGAGTTGTTTAATAAGGTTTTGACAAATAAATTATTTTTGTAAAAGACTTTTCAATTATTCCCCTACACGGACTGACAGAGAAATAAGACTATATAACAAGTTATATATATAACCTTGAGTTAAATTTATATAATGTGGTTTAAAGGAAAACAGGCTGAAATAAAAATATAAATCATACAGTTAATGTGAAATATAAAACCACGTAATATATACATATATATATATATATATATATATATATATATATATATATATATATATATATATATATATATATACATATATATATATATAGTGACTGTAAGTGACTGCAAAATTAAGTAACTGTAAAGATAACAACATCAGAAAAATATTAAATAATAAACTGCAGAGTATCGGTTGCGTCATACAGGAACTAATTGAGAAGCATACAGTAAAAGAAGGCGACGCTATAGAGGCGATAAAGGTTAACTCAACGTACTTCTATAATTTTTCAAAAAAGAAGTCGAAAACCCATGCGACTATTGGACCTTTGACAAAGAAGACAGTGCTTTATCTGATGATCTAACAGAAGTATCCGAAATATTAAGAGCTCAGTACAAATCATCTTTTAGTATCCCAAAAACTGACAAACGATAGAAACGCGTTCTTTGAAGAACTACAAGGGGATAGTATAACGGACTTCGACTTTACGACAGATGATATTACACAAGCTATAGGGAAACTAAAAGCACACTCAGCGGCAGGACCGGACAAATGGAATGCCACACTGATCAAAAACTGCAAGAATGCAATCGCTCAGCCCCTATATTGGATATGGAGACGATCACTAGACACGGGAGAAATACCGTGCATCCTGAAGAGCGCGAACATAATCCCAATATATAAAGGAGGAGATCGATCCGAGGCCAAAAACTATAGGCCAGTGTCGCTTACATCTCATCTTACTAAAATATTTGAAAGAAGAGTTAGACAGAAAATCTATGGCTTTTTGGAAACTCAGAAAAAAATCAATGATAACCAACATGGGTTTCGGTCAGGCAGATCATGCCTATCACAACTAATGGAACACTACAACAACATTACTGATGCACTGGAAAGTAATGAAAACTATGATGTAATATACACAGACTTTGCCAAAGCGTTCGACAAGTGTGACCATGGAATCATAATACATAAACTGAAGTACTGAATATGGGAATAACAGGAAAAGTAGGGATGTGGATATATAATTTCCTTAGTGAGCAGCGGCAAGTCTTTACAGTACAATGAGCATCGTCATCAGAATCAGAGGTCCTCAGCTCAATAACACAAGGTACTTAGCTCCACTACTCTTCATAATCATGCTAACTGACATAGATGAGGACGTTACCAGAGACAGCACAGTAACATCCTTTGCCGATGACACAAAGATCAGTAGAAAAATAAGAAACCCAGAAGATATCGGATCTCTACAAACAGACATGAACAGAATCTACAAGTGGACGGAAGACAACAATATGAAGTTTAACACTGAGAAATTTCAGCTGTTACGGTACGGGAAAAGAGAGGACCTAAAATTCATGGAATATTATACGCCAGATGGTCAGGAAATTCAGAGAAATTCTAAAGCAAAAGACTTAGGGGTTGTAATGACTGATGATGCGAAATTTGAAACACAAAATGAGAGCAAAGAGAGTAACTGGGCAGATACTGAGAACCTTTAAACCAGTGGTGCACAAACTTTTTTGATGTGAGGGCCAAGCGAAGAAAATAACTAAATGTATTAGCCTACTTACTTTCCATCGAAGTCATAAATTGGGTCACTTTTATATTCTAACTTTTTCATTGAATTGAAAAGACCCGTGGGGCCACTGAAAAGACCCGTGGGGAACACATTTGGCCCGCGGGCCAGGGTTTGTGCATCACTGCTTTAAACGAAGGGATAGGAAGATAATGATTCTTCTACCGAAAACACTGATCATACCCAAATTGGAATACTACTCGGTCCTAACATGCCCATATGAAAAAAATTACATTAGACAACTAGAAGGGATTCAGAGAAGCTTCACAGCCAAGATCAAAGGGTGCAAAGAACTAAACTACTGGGAAAGGTTACGCGAATTAAACCTATATTCACTGGAAAGGAGGAGAAAGAGATACACCATTATTTACACTTGGAAAATAATGGAGAAACTAGAGCCTAATCTTACTCTGAACTCTGTAACTCCCCAAACAACGGTGGAAAGTAGAAAAGGAAGACTGTGTCGTGTTCCCAAATTAAAGGCTAGACAGGGAACATCCTTAACCCTGAAAGAAAATAGTTTTGTTGTGAGAGGACCAAAACTGTTTAATCAGCTGCCCAAAGACCTAAGAAATACGAGTGATGTTGCAGTGGATATCTTCAAAAGAAGATTAGACGCCTGGCTCAGAACAATCCCAGATGAGCCGGGCGTACCTGGCTATGTGAGGTGGAGCGTGCAGGAAACCAACTCACTACTTCACCAGGCCAACTCGAGAGGAGGGGCGACAAGCTTGACCTTCGTGAAATGAGGAATCATCGCGCGGAACATTTGAAAGGTTGAAAGGTATGGTGTGTGTATATATATATATATGGTATTAGGACAATATCCCCGAGGACAATATTCCCTGAGGACAATATCCCTCGAATATATATATAATACCACTATATATAATACCGCTATATATAATACCACTATATATAATACCACTGTGTATATATAATACCCTTTAGGTTGAAGTTAGGGAGGGATTGCCAAAAACCAACAATTCTCTTGAAGGATGGCATAGGAGCTTTACGTCCAATGCTTCATGTGCTCACCCAAACATTTGAAAGTTTATTTCATTTATTCAACGTGAACAATCACTGTAATAAGTTCATATTATTCATAGACCAGCAGGTCATGCTACACAACCCAGAGAAAAAAATATCAAGACTCTGCAGCCAGGCTTTTGACGGTGATCCGAGGTTATGAAAATAGAGAGATTTTAGATTATTTGCGCTGTATTGTATATAACCTAAGTTTTTAATGTTTTTACATTTTAATCTAACAAATGGTCAAAATTATCTTTCCCACTCTGATATTGACTTTAAATTGATTTTAATTCAGTAATAAATTCAGTAATAGCTCACTTTTATTTAAATATTAAAACTTTTTTTAAGATTATTGTGTTAAACCTTTCTGTCCTTAGGGAATATTGTCCTCGGGGAATATTGTCCGCGGGGGATATTGTCGTCGGGGGATATTGTCGTCGGGGGATATTGTCCGCGGGAGTATATTGTCCTAGAATATATACTGTATATATTAGGGTGTGTCAATTTTGTCAACTTTTTTCAAATCAATTTTGGTAGTGAAAATATAGTGTCTTTTCATGTCAAAACTTGAAATTGGCCAACCAAAATGAAATAAATAACCCTTACCTAAATCAATTTTACCTTGAAGTTTCAGAAATTGACATAAATTGATTAACTATTCATCTGTCACAGAATTATCCCACTGATCGCATATGGAGTGTTTTCAAGGTCATATAGTTGTTGTACAATGTACAAGTCACAACATGAATAGAACTGTCCCTCACTCTCAGTCCTCAGTTGCCTCTTAGATGTCGTAGACGGTGGTTTGCTGTTATTGCTCTTGTACCTACTTCATAGTTATTCTTCATAGTTATACTACAGTTTAACTGTAAGTATGGATTATTGATTATTACAATTATTTATTATTATCATATTCTTCTGTCTAATTATGTTGCAATCCCATGAAATATTTTTTATTGAATTTTAGAACATTGAATGACTAAACTTTGAAACATCGTAATTGATATAAAATACTTAAATGTTTTTCTTTCTTTTCAGATATTCCTAAGATGCCAAAATTGAAGACAAGAGGTCAGTCGTCATGCCACTTGAGCCTGGTATCAGAACTACCAACAGTGCGAAACATGCTGAGACTAGGGTTACTCCTTCGTGAACAAAATACAAAGGATAGAAGGAACTACACAGAGAAAGAGCTCATAAGAGACATGATTCCCCCTCTTCTGCATCAGTGGAAAAAAGCTAATGTGTTATTCAAACCACCTGTACTCAATCAGTATAGAACTATTGAGCTAAAATTAACAAAGCTGTGGCACAAAGCAGTTGAGACATCACTTGGTAAAGGAAAACTAGCAAAGAAAAATAAATTTCTGCACACACTTGATACTCTTCTTGACATTTTTAACTGCCAGTGTCCCATAGAGTTGTGTTCTGAAGCCAATTGTTCTCCCTCATGCAGAAGAGAACCTCACCCTCACATTGATTGTCGCTGTCCTCGTGAGAAGAAGATCCCTGTTTTGGAGCTGGCTTTCATAAAGGCGCAGAGAACAAAGGAACGAGGCCAAGGAAGTATGCAGATTGGTTCGGCAGATTATTCAGAAACCAAAAAACAGATTGTTATTGCTAAGAAAAAATAGAAAATCCGAGAGAGGGAAGAAAGGAAGAAAAAGAAGAGTGAAGAAGCCACCCAAAGAGATGAAGAGCTCTATCAAGAGGTTTCTCACTTCTTTGATAGCTCTCCAGATGAACAGAAAGAAGCAACATCAGATGATAGCTCCAAAATGCCATCTGAACCTTCGCCGAAGAGAATGAAATACAACACTAAAGACATCTCAAACATTGCCCTTGCCAGTATTCGCCACCATACGGGGCTACGAGAGACTGCAGAGATTGCCACTGCCGCTTGGATAGATGCAGGCCTCATCAGCCGAGAGATACATCCTTAGTGATAGATCATAATAAGATAAGAAGAGCACAAGAAAAAATAATAAAAGAAATATCTGATCAGCATGAAAAAGATTTGAAGGAGGAAGGTCTCTCTTGCCTTTTGTTTGATGGAAGAAGAGATGACACAAAAGTTCTCCTAGAGGTAGAGGGAATGGACAGAAAGTTTCCCGGTCTCATCAAAGAAGAACATTACTCTGTGTTCCGAACCTGGTAGCCGCTATTTGTTTCACTTTGTTCCTGAAGCAGAAGTAGAAGGCAAGAAACATGCAGAGGCAATTGCTGATCAAATAATATGTTGGCTTCAAGAAAGAAGACTTGACAGTTCACTACAGGCCGTTGGTGGAGACTCAACT
This sequence comes from Bathynomus jamesi, assembly GCA_023014485.1. NCBI lineage: Eukaryota > Metazoa > Arthropoda > Malacostraca > Isopoda > Cirolanidae > Bathynomus > Bathynomus jamesi. The sequence goes on along the minus strand of JAJOZX010006416.1, from coordinate 176,843 downwards.
GCGGTGAACACTGGATGGCAGGGCGGTGTTATGACGCATTTAGAGAAAAAACTTGGAAGAAGGCTTGTTTGGATTGTATGTGATTTGCACACAGGGGAACTACCTCTTCGTCGTCTCATCCAGGAACTTGATGGTCCTACAAAGAGCAACAACAAGTGGTCAGGCCCCCTTGGCAACATGCTAGATGAAGCAACGGAATTAGAAATAAATACAAAATTTCCAAAGGTCGAAGTAGGCTCTCCCCTTCCAGTTTGTCTGAAGAAGTTATCAAAGACCTCAGCACGGATCAATCTTACGCTTATCGTATTGTTCAAGCAATCAGATCAGGAGAGTTGCCTCAAAATCTGGCTCTTGGAGATTGGACCCGTAAGTCATAGTCGTTGGTTAACTACAGCGATTCGTTTCTGCAGGATTTGGGTTTCCAAACATGCACTGAAGGGCAAAATGCTACAGAATTTGATGTTGATTGTTGAATTTATTATTGGGTTTATCTTCCTCACTGGTTCAATGTAAAACTTAATCCAATGTGGATGGAGGGGCCCAACCACATCTTGTTTCAATTACAGCTACCGAGAACCCAAAGGAAAGTAGTGGTGGACATCGTGTTACCTGTGGTGAGAAGGTCCGCATGGTATGCTAGGCCAGAGGCAGTTTTGCAAGCAATACTCTGCAGCCAATGTACCAAAGAGCGAACTGAGGCTGTGGAAATCATTCTAAAGCTTAGAGGAACATCACTAGATGATGATCAGCTGGGAGACTGCTCTGTTCAGACAAGGAAGGTACCTCCGATAAACGTCAATGCCACGAAATTGTCAGAATTAGTTAACTTGAGTTCGGAAGTTTTGGAGCCACCACTGACAACATGTATAACAAACAAAGATTTAACACAACTTAAAGATGCCCCAATGCAAGTGCCAAAGTGGCCTTCTCACACTCAGAGTGTGGAGAGATGTGTGAAAATGGTCACAGAAGCAGCTAGTCAAGTTTACAGTCACGAGAGGCGAGAAGGCTACATCAAAGCGCAAGTAGCAAGCCGAATGCTGATGTCAAGGAACCGCAGCAAAAAGGACATGACTGCATTGGTTACTTTCAAATAAAGACTCTGAATGACATCTTATTGCCACTTTAAATGTTGATAGGATGTTTGTGCACATTTGTTATTTTGTTACGAATTTACGGAAAAATTGAATTTTTGAATTAAAATTGATGTAGGTAGGAGTTATTTTTTATTGTTTTTGAAGCAAGGATATTATCTTTTATGCCAAATGATTACATTAAATTGCTACCAAATCACATGATTTTCAATTTAGTCATTTCACCCGGAAAATTGACACACCCTATATATATATATATAATATATATATATATAAGCAAACAACCACAGGGAAAAGGAAACACAAAGTCCGAGCTCTTGCTATTTTGCTATTTGCTATTTGCTATTTTCTGTTCCTCCTTGATAATGTGAATATATCACGGAAGCGCTCGGACTTTATGTTTCCTTTTCCCTGTGGTTGGTTTCTTATTAATAAGATCACGTGTTATTTTGTGATTTTAGTGCATATATATGAGCATGTGCATTAAAAGTGTTACTAATTAAATAAAGTAACAAGTGCCCAACTTCATTCTTTTCACCATTACCCCATCCTGATGTATTTAGGGCATTATGAAGTTTCCGATGATTCTTAACACTAGACATAATTTCATGCAGTGCTGGATTAAGACCCTCTGCGGTCCCTAGGCACTAAGACTTTGGGAGCCCTTCATCGTAGTTTGTAATGTTATAAAAACTATAGTATCATATTGAAATTTTTTTTTAATATTACAACACTTTTTTAAAGGAATAATACAAAGCATAACACCGTGTAACACAAAATTTGTCCATAAGTTAAAACTATTATTTTCTGATTTTTTAGGGCATAAATAAGTAAAAATGAGCAGTCACCAAGTTCAGACTTCGGTTCTGAGTTCATGAGATCGATTTATTGATTTTTTGCCATTTTTGCTTATTAATTTAAGGGTTTTTCACACTATCTGCTTTTAAATCAAATGAATCCTGTTAAGTATAATTTTAATTGATGTTAACACGATTATTATGATAAATCAATGATGAAAAATGAAGTTCTCCAGGCCCCGTCTTTAGAAATGAAAATAAAAAGAAGGAAACGAGTAGGGAATAATTATGTATTATAATATGTTAATACACAGACAGTGATACAGTGCAGTGATGCAGAGCGTTGATAAAGAGTATTGCTACGGAGAATTGATACAGAATTGATACAAAAATTCTAGCGTTATAGTTTAATCAAAAAGAAGTTTGTCTACGAGATTGGCGATTGTATTTCAGTTCACTCTCACGCAAAAGGTTCCAGATATAGTCCCCCATCATACTTTCATTGTACTGTCCCTTGTAGCGTTCCTCGAAAGAGCTGACATCCTGGTGAAATCTTTCATCTTGTTCTTCTGAGTAGTCTCCCATGTTTTCTTTGAACTCATCAAAGTGGGCGTGTAGTACGTGCAGTTTCAGCGACATCCGGCAGCCAATGCTCCGGTACGTGTCCACAAGTTCGTCAACGATTTCCCTGTAGTTCTCTGCCTTGTGGTTTCCGAGGAAACCTTTGACTAGAGAAACGAAGCTTGTCCAAGCTGCCCGCTCAACCTCAGACAGCTTCTCAGGAAAGCTGTCGGAGTCAATAAGTCGCTTCACCTGAGGGCCCACAAATACTCCTGCTTTGATCTTCGCCTCCGACAACTTCGGGAACAGCTCCTGGATGTGCTTCAATGCCTCACCCTCTGGATCCAGCTGTTTAACAAACTGCTTAATGATGCCCAATTTGATGTGCAGGGGTGGCATCAGCACTTTCGTTGGCTCCACCAGCGGCTCTTGCTTCACGTTATGGGCCCCAACCTCATAGCCGGTCCTGAGGGGCCAGTTCCTCTTCTCGTAGTGAAGGGCTGTATTTCGGCTATCCCAGAGGCACAGATAGCAAGGGAACTTGGTGAAGCCTCCCTGAAGCCCCATCAAGAAGGCCACCATCTTGAAATCGCCAATGACCTCCCAGCTGAATTGGTCGTACTTCAGTGCACTCAGCAGGATTTTGACGTTCTGGTACTCTTCTTTCATGTGCACTGAATGAGCCAGAGGAATCGAGGGCCACTGATTTGTGTTGTGCAGTAAAACAGCCTTGAGGCTTTTAGATGAACTGTCGATGAAGAGCCGCCAGTCAGAGGTGTTGCAGGGAATGCCCACAGCGTCGAAGAGTCCTCTGATGTCATGGCAGTAGCACAACCCATCTCTAAGAGTGAAGAACACTGAAAAGCCGCGATGCCGCTTCCTCTGGGAAGTAATTCGAACGCTGTCGTCCAGTAAGTCCCACTGGTTCAGTCTGGAAATGAGCAGCTCGGCGTTGGACTTTGTCAAGGCCATTTCCCTGATGAAGTCGTTGATGTCCTCTTGGTTGGGGTAGTAGGGGCACCTTTCACCGGCCACCCAGCGTCGACGGCGCGCAGCAGATGACGCACCTTGCTCCTCCTCGGAATCATCATAGCTTGCTTCTGCTGGACAAGATTGATCTCTCAAGGGAGGCTGTGGCACAGGTAGGTCCGTCGCGTTATGGGGAACAGGTGCAATAGATGACGGAATGTCAGGGTACTCAATGGGAGGCGCATTCTTCCCCTTTCTTCGTTTTGTTGGGTCCACCATATAGAAATAGCAATCCGTGAGATGGTCTGAGGGCTCACGCCAGACACGGGGGATAGCGAAACGCATTGCCCTCTTCTCTCCTCTAAACCAACCTTCAAGAGTGCGGCGGCAGTAGTCACAGATGACATGTGGTGCCCAGCGTTTGTCTTAGTCACCGACTGGCATTCCGAAGTAGGCATGATAGGCTTCCTTTGCACGGGTGCAACTGTCCAAGCAGTGTTTTTTAGCCGTCTTTGCGAAGAACTCGCCGCACACGTAGCAGAAGGAATCCGCTGGGTATTTGCAACCACGAGCAGCCATAACAGTAACTTCTTATTTTTGTCTTAACATTTTTTTTACCTATATTAAACATTCATTTAGAGTACTTTGAACATAAATATGTGATTTTTAATGTAATATATATATATAATAATATATATATAAATAATATATATATATAATATATATAATAATATATAATATATATATAATGTAATATACAGTGCCCGCGAAAAGTATCCGATCACCCTGGAAATTTGTATTTTTTACATAAAAAACAATGTTTAAATGTATACTAACCTTATATTAGTATTTTGTCATCTGTCCTTTGGTTTGGATGACTTGTTCTAGACGTTTTGGCATGGATTTAATCAAGTTTTGACAAACTTCCACTGATATTTCCTTGCATCATACCTTTTTGATGGCTTCTTGTAATTTTTCGACTGAGCCAGTGTCGTGGCATTCAACCTTATTTTTTATTATTAGCCACATATTTTCTATCGGATTGAGATCTGGACTATTACCAGGCCAATCCAAAATATCAAATTTATTGTCAGTAATCCATTTTGTCACTATTTTGGCCCTGTGACATGGTGCACCATCATGCATGTATGTTTTGTCCTTTGGATTGCCATTGCCATTGGAAGTTTATCCTGTAGCATTGCTAAATACCGTGCACCATTCATAGTTGTGTTCTTCGGAAGAAAATATAGGTTTCCACGCCCATAGTAACCGAAACAACCCCAAACCATCACACTTGGAGGGTGTTTCATTGTCTTTAGGGTGTATTTAGGGTCCATCCTATTTGAGCCAATGGGCCGGCGAACCTTTTTTGGACAACTTCTGAATGTCAAAAATGTCGACTCATCACTAAATAAAACCTTCTTCCAGTCATCAACAGTCCAATGAATATATTTTTTACAAAATGCGACACGTTTTTTACGCATTTTTTCATTAATGAACGGTTTCTTAGCAGCATGGCGAGATGGTAATCCGAGTTCTTTTTGGAGCCGCTCCTGGATAGTTCGTTCAGAAACACCAGATAACAAATTATTCATATTAAATTTTATTTCTTTCGCAGTTATTGTTGGGTTTTTTCAATACTAAACGTTTCATAAGTTTGTCTGTTCGTGAATTTGTTTTTCTCGGTCTGCCAGATCGTTTTTTAGGGACTGGCGTGGTTAGGCCGGCATTGTTCTTAGCCCGTGAAACCCATAAATTAACGGTACTTTGGGATATGTTTAATTCCTTAGCTATCTGTCTCTGTGATTTCCCACATGTATGCAAAGCAACAATAGCACCTCGACAATCACTCTTAAGTTGTTTTTTAGCACACATTATATATAAATTTATTTACACCACTTTCTGTAAAAAATAACAAAATATCAATAAATTTACACAAACAGTGAAATCTGACAACTTTGAGACACAGCCACCCGCAACGAAGGCTACCAGAACACTAATTTGAGAATGCGTTGGATAGCTCTCATATCAGCGAGCAACCTCAAAGTTACCAGATGTCGCTAGAACAAATAGAAAGTGAATTATGTGTCTCTGAATATCAAGGGAAAATATTGTATTTTCTTGAGTGATCGGATACTTTTCGCGGGCACTGTATATAATACAAATTGGACAACCTTATACCACGTGGCAAAGAAGGCATGGATGTCCGAGCCATCAATATTGTTACGTTTCAATAAAATATTCTAGTGCTCAGTTTATCAGAATTGTTTTATATTACTTCAGCCACTCTAACAACATATATGAGCAATAAAAAATTATTCAACTTACCTTTAATCAAATAAAGTGATAAAAAATAAAAAACGAACTGCGTAACCATACACTTTTACTTCTACTGACGCACTAACTTATTTTTTTCATTAAAGCTCGGTTTTCTGCAGTAGGAGTTGCCAATTCGTGATATAAACTCCTTGAACCGTTACAAATTTGACGATATCGTCATTTAAGTTAAAATGTACTTGTTTCGGTAAATATATAGTAAATTTTGAAGCGTTTACAGATCTGTCGCAGATGTCCATATAGGGTTAAAAAATAATAATATTCTTATTTCAAGAAAATCGATGTACTGACAACAAACCCGAAGTTTAAAATCACTGACAGCTTTTTTCCAGTGATTTGAAGCATAATGAATCAGAAAATAAAGGTTATTGCCCAGAAACAAAGAAAAAAATTTTTTTTGTTACACGGTGTAATGCCAAAAACAGGCTTATTGTTTTATTATTTGATTTACAACACAAATTTTACAACATACATTTGTCTGTAAAGTCCAGGCTTCTAACAATCAAGTGACTTGGATGATCCAAGTCACTTGATGTGCTGCAATGAAAAAAATAATTATATTATGTTTTTAACATTCTAATTTCTACAGGGTATCCCATAAGTCCGGCATCATAGGAGAAATTCATATTTTTCTTATGCTCGGGATGCCAATTTCCCGTCCACCATTCTGTTCAGTGACGAGGCTGTTTTTTATGGAAATGGTGAGGTAAATCGACAGAACACCCGCTATTGGTCTCAAAACAACCCTCACTGGTATACCTCTTCAAAGGAACAAGGTGCATCTCGGGTGATGGTGTGGTGTGGCATTTGGAAGAATCGCATCATAGGCCCCCTCTTTTTCGATGAACATGTCACTGGAGGCACCTAGCTACGTATGCTCAAGGAAGAAGCATTTCCAAGTCTCTTGAACGAAGAAGGAAATTTCCCAACATGGTTCCAGCAAGACGGCGCTCCTACACATTACAGCACCCAAGTAAGGGAATACCTGTACCAACAATTCCCTGGTCATTGGATAGGACGTCGAGGGCCTGTGGAATGGCCAGCTAGAAGCCCGGATCTCACGCCACTAGATTTTTATCTCTGGGGCCACTTGAAAGCGCTGGTATACGCAGAGAAAATTAGGAGTGTTGAACATTTGCGGCAGCGCATTATTGGGGCATGTAACACCATTACTCCTGACATCATTCACCATGTACCTGCTGACTGGGTATCACGTCTGAATTTGTGTATTGAAAACAATGGTGGACATATTGAGCACGTTCTGTAAATAAAAGCTTTTGTTTTACCTGTTTTTATTATTTTTCCTATGATGCCGGACTTATGGGACACCCTGTATTTTAAGATTGAAATATAAAAATAAACCAGTAATACTGCTGTATTTCTATTTTTAGAAAATAACAAGGACTTGTAAAGTTGTAAAAGAAAAACTGGATCCAGAAAATACAAAAATTATATTGATTTTAAATTGAATGAAACCATAACAAATATAAAATCATTGAAGCGAAGGAAAGTTTGAAATTGTGGTATATTAGCTAATAGATTTTGAGGGGTTTCTGGCCGCAAAAAAAACGTTTTTTTATTTTTATTTATTTATTCTATTTGCTTTCAATAATACTGACTATATAACAGTCAACATACACGGGCTCCCTAACTTTGGGGGCCCCTAGGCAAGTGCCTACTGTGCCTATTGGATAATATGGCACTGATGTCATGTATGTGTCTAGGTCCTGCAGAAGTCGAACAGGTATCCTAGACTCTAGGATACCTGTTCAGTAGCATGGCCGCAAAACGGTAGAGTAAATATGCAATTGTAATGTTGATCAAATGAGTGCCAGTGCCACCCACACCACCCCCTTGTTGCAAGGTGTCAAACCTCCTCCCCCAGTGCCAAAAAAGGGGGGAATTCCCCCAGCAAGCTGGGGAGTCCACATAACCTCTTTGGGGGAGAAGGTGGGACAGCCTCAACCCCCAAAGGGGTATACCTAACCTAAGAGAGAGGAGAGAGAGGAAGAGACCATCCACCTTCTGCCAGATGCAGACGCTTAATGAGAGCTCAGGTAGCTTCACTTGGCTTAGAACTCGAAATCCGCCAGTTGGCGTAGAAGTCAGTGCCTCCACGCATTATCAGCCAGTTGGTACAGTGTATATATCGTTTGAACAGCCAAAAAGCGCACACAAACGCACATAGATCCACTATTATTACACACAGAACTATATATATGTTCATAGGTCTCCAACTCCCTCCGTCATCACCCATTTAAACCATCTACACGTCATAGATCTTCTACAACACACACACACACACACACACACACACACACACACACATGATTTCCCCATACAAAAACGTCCCAGTCTATGAAATGTTGTTTATTATAGTGGCCACCAAAATAAGGCAAGTACTTGATGCTTCAATTAAGATTTATTATTATTATTAGGACACAAAAATTTCCTACACAATCTGAAACAATGAACTGAATAACCTTTATCAGCCTCTGTATATACATTATTTATCATTATTAAGAATTATCATATTTAAAAATAAAATGGAATAATGTATTTAACGAAGTATATATATATATATATATCTGCTGAAGCTCTTGTCAATTAGTGCTAAAAATTATTTTTATATTGACTCTATCTTCTGTATATACATTACTAAGAATTATTATTATATTTAAAATAAAATAAATTCGTCAACACTGACCCATACTCGATACTTTATGCACCCTACCATTATTAAAAATTAGTGAAAAATCTTAAAACGCCTATTTTAAACTTAAATGGGCTATACACAGTTTAGCGTACATGTGCATGCAGCTTGGATCAAAAAAGTATGGGCCTGAGCTGGGTATTACGAATTCTATAGGGGCACTCGGGGAACTAATTGTGTTTAATGGGTTAATTGTAATAAAGTCACTGTGCTAATAGAAACTTGTGTTGGGGGCATATCAAAGAGGGACAGCTCCGATTTACAACATTGTGAGCTACACGGATGGGTGAAGCGTGCCATGACGAGTCAGAAATAGTGCCACCTCTCTCGACAAGTAGTAATCAGCCTATGATTTGTGAGAGCAATGTCCTCAGCTTATATCAGTTAAAAAAATGATCAACCATTGGTTTCATTCGCTTAGAGCACTTCTTTTTTGATGTCCTTTTACGTTTAACGCCACGTGTTGGTAACTCTTTCTTCCGGACAGCCCTCTTCTTCTTTCCGCAACCACGCATATTTCTCTTTGCATCTTTGATGATTTCGTCCCGTGTACGTTTTAAATTTTTTTAGAGCTTCTTTAGTTCTAGCTCCACCCATTATGTCTTCTGCCGTGTTAAAACCTGATTGTAATGCCTTCCTCCCGAGGTATCTGGCACCCCCCTCTTCAGCAATGGGACAGCCGTGAGTAGTATGGTTGAAAAAAATGGATCCAAGCCCACTCCCACGCTGATATCTCACTCCTCGATAGACTGTGAAAGGCCTTCGGGTCATTATAACTGAATGCGACGAAAGTGTAGCTTCACTGTTAAGCTCCCATCACCGAATGGGAAATTTTTTCCCTCAATCGTCCTTATATATATTGAGATATTTCTTAAATTAGTCGCAACATTCACATAATGTGGCTTGTCATATGTAATGCTTAAGCTCTTCCCTCTATGGTTGGGAATGTCTGCAATGCGCAGCAGACGCGCCTGGGTATCCCCGACAAATTGATGCTCCACGATATTGCGGTAAATATATCACATGTCGGGATGGATAGCCATCACCCAAGTTTCTCCAATTTCAACTGATACATTAAGCTGGACAAGTCATGTTGTGCCTCGTGAAAGGTATCTCTTTGGAACGCTGCTCCATATCGGCCCTCGGTTATAATTTTGAACAATCCTTTGTCTTTACTATTTCTATTATCCTCTGATTTTAGGGTCAGAGCATGTGCAGGGGTTTCTTTGTTTACGATTTCATATACTAAATCAGCCATAAGATTTGAGCTTTTTAAACTTCCGTTTAAGTCTCTCACAACATCATCGGCCACCCCATAACGACCCGGGCCTAGTGTTACTACTGTAGTGCAATATAGGGCCTCCCAACTCTGGGCGGCACGCATGGTTTCATCCCTAATTAACCTGGCCTTTTCACACTCATCGCGATCTCTAAGAACCGTAAAAACGGGTTCTTTATAATCAATACTTAAGAAGCTGGTGGATAGCTGAATTTCGCATAACCCCACCTCATACGAATCACGTTCCAATTCAATGGGCCCCTGGAGTTCTGTTACAAAGTTGGCTAGTGTATTGTTAGGATGTACAGACAGAGAAGAAGAGGACGGGAGTGTGACACAGAAGTGGTTACGCGCCATGTTGTATACTATTCAAGCTTCATTATTGCATCAGCTTTTATATAGGTGTTGAAGCTTTCTGGGTATCCTAGCCATTTCACCAGGTACATTCTTCTCTTTCCTGAACCTTTGCTGTCTAACATTTTTTAAATTTTAAACACATTTTTTCCTAAATTAAATGTCACTTTCTGCAACTCCTCGCGGTAAAAGCCTCCTGCGATTTCTTCTCCATTCAAATCTTCAACGTAATACATCATTATCTCGCCTTTAGGTCTCATAGTACTAACTTTAAAAATTTCACGTGTCCATCCTTGCTCAAATCCCTTCGCGAATTTATTTCCCGAACACGAGAGCCTTACATAATCATTGATTTTGAAACGTGTAGAGTGTGGCTGTGCTCTACGAATATCTATTCTCACCTCACACTCTGTGTGCGTACCTCTTTCTGAAACCTCGTTAGGTGTTGCTCCAATCGCGCGATGGTGTGAAAGGTTGTATGACGAGGCCAATGATACAGAGTGTTTATATATCTGTATGTGTTTTTATGTGTAAAATAGCGATGCATGCGCTCCTTTATGGTACGTTGAACTCTTTCAGCTAAAGAGGCCTTATGTATAGAATTGCTAGTGTAGTAACTGATATTAAACTCTGCCAACATGTTCTGAAAAGCTCGACCTATAAATTCTTTCCCCATATCCGTACAAAAATAGCCTGCAACTCTGTTTTCTTTCAACATCAGCGTTTTGGTAGCTTTAGCAACTGTTTCAGGCGATTTATTTTTCAGAGGAATTAGCCACAGATATCTAGAGAATACATCTATTATGAATAGGATGTAGCGATAGCCATCATTATATGCTGAATATCGTTGCAGGTCTGTTCAATCCGCTTGCCAAATAGAGTCAATCGAAGCCGCTGTTGTCCTGGCTGTTTTAAACCTTTTTCTCACCGGCTTGTGAAGTGCATAAGCACCCTGCTCCCGCCATAACCTCTCAACATCTTTTTTTCCCTACTCCATTATTGTAAACACTTCTGTACAGTCTATCAGCACCGCCATAGGAGGCTGGGGTAGAAATGTTATAATAGCGTTTTCTTAATATGTTAGCCACTTCCGTATTTTAGAGATACGTGGATACGGTTGGCCGTTGTTGTTTGGTCTCTTCTTTCTCCTCTTCAGAGATGCTACTGTTGGGGGTGATGGCGTACTCAGTTGTGACATATGCGAGACTTGCTCCAAGTCTTTTAACCTATTCAGTTTCCCTATCAATGTTTTGGGGACATTTATTTGTTGTAGTTTTACTTCAATATGCTTCAATCCTGATGGTGAGGGCCTGTCCCACTCTCTCACCAGATCATGGACAATGTCGTCGATATTCGAGCACTGTACCCTTGTTCCTTCAACAATGACCTCGCCTGTATCGGTCCACTGTGTGATGGGATCCTCATCCAATAGATTATAAAGACTTAAGCCTTTATTCCTCAATGTATGTGGGAGACTGCTTTTTAATACATACTCGATGTGTTCCGACCCATTATTCTTTGGTTGGTCATCTCTAACGTCGGCCCCAGGGCCTATGGTTCTATGCTCATCGTTGCTTGCGCTGTGCCTAATAACCACGGGGATCTCTGTCGGATTCTTATGATCTTCGTACTCATAAAGAAATTTCTGTAGAGCCTCTTGGTACAAGATCCTTTTCTCATCAGGTGACTTTTCACTGTTTAATAGGTCTACCAATTCGCTTTCCATTCTTTTAAGCCTGCTTTTACGGGGTTCTAGAAACGTGTCTGGAGTCTGGACTCTTTGAACTTTGCAGTGAAGCATACACCTCGTGCGGAATCACTACCACTTTCTTCATCATATTAATCTAGTCAGTAAAAGTCCCAAAACTGAAAATAAGATGGGGAGGAATGATTCCCCTCTTTGTACAATAAATCGTCTTTTCTTCCACATAGTTTGACTTTTACGAGCGAGCGTACGTATTATATTCTTGTAAAGACGTAGGCAAGCCTTCCGAGTGGATTTCATTGACACTACATTTTATAACATTAAGGCAGCTTTCACAGATGCATTTTAAAAAGTCAGAGTCGATATTTTTAACAAACATCTGCTGCAATGCACGGGCCAATCGATGATAGATTTTTATTAAGGCACTGTATTTTTTTATCCTATTTGTCATTCTGGAATATACATCGTTTCAGGCTCGTTTGGAAATATATTCATTCTTAGAAGTACCCTAAACGTGTTTCGCGGGTGAAGGTCACAAAACAAATATCCGTAAGGCTGACTTGTAGCTTCTTTATAAACTTCCAAAACCTCCTTACGCTGATTCGGGAACATTTGATTGGCTAATACTCCAATTTGTGACACATCTCTATGTTGCGCGAATAAGACTAGATATTGTGTATTTAACGACACATCACGCATGTATCTATTTTGGAAAAATAGATTCTGATTGATGAAGAATACGCTTATGTTAAGATGATGGGAGAACACTGTAAATGTTTCGGCAAACGTTTTATCCATTTCCAACATGAGATCATCAATTGCAATTTCTATATGCTCATTTCCCTTTAACGAATTAACGTCATATACACCTTTGTGGAACAAAATATCATCTTGGTACTCGTTGAACACTGATTGGTACGTCGAATAGCACCATATTACTTTATGCATAAATTTTGAGAACATATCTCCCTTATTTTTAATGATTTTAAGCATAAACACAGTTTTACCACATCCTGTAGGGCCTGATATAATACATGTGGATGGGCTTGTGAACCTGAATTTTTCTACAGATTCCATCTCTAACACATCACACCCCTAAGTGGAACATTTACAAAATATAACAAAATTTAAGTGCTGCTCCTTATATTCCTGTTTTTCTTTCACAGAACAGTGAATGACGACGATGTACAACACTCCATCATCGATATTACACACGACCCCGATAACAGTGTAGCTACAGACTCCATCCCCGCTGACGAACCCTCACCAGCGACACCTCCACCACGTGGCAGTTCAAAGCAGAGGCACGATGATGAAGAACCTTCCACGTCAGGTATAAAACGTGCCAGGAGTGCACCGGTTGCTAGACCCCCAGTAATAAAGTCCCAACTCTCTACGTCTTACGACACAACCCCCACAATAGGACCTTCCTCAAATAAAAATATACCCCCTTATTCCTGTTCAATTCTTGGTACATCCTCCACACTAGCAGCAGCTTCTCGCACTGTAGAGGAAAGTATAACATTCGAACTGGTGCGGTGTGATGAGTGTCACAAATGTGGCAAGCGGACAAGCGTTTCTAATTGATCGCACACGACAGCCCTGTGAAACTCTTTGTGTCCTATATTGTCAAGTTAGCGGACAAGTTGAAAAAAATTAGTGTATATTCTTGCCCATAAAGGGGCAAAATTTGACACACAGTTCCTTTATAAGAACTGCTTGAGCAGGAGTCATCAGAGATATTCACGGGTGATCCCCTGAAAAAGAGAAAACAAGCTTATACAAATGCAGATAAGCGGTAATGTTCTGTTTAAAGATACTTTCTTATTCACACCTTGCAAACTAGCCAAGTTACCCAAAGTGATGGGTGTAGCTGCCGAAGTTTTAAAAGGTTATTTCCCTTACACTTCCCTCAGCGACACTTTAAATTACGTAGGAATATCTCCCCCCAAACAATACTTTAACTACACCAACATGAGTGATAGTGTACGTGAAGATTTTGACCGCTACTAAACAGTTTTAATGAAACTAATCCATGCACTATAGCTGATGAATGTGAGTGTTATTGCATGAATGATGGGGGCGTGCTTAGATTATGTTTCCAGGCCTTTAGAATGATGTACATAAACCGTTTCAACTGCAATCCGCTGCAAGTCGCAACCACACTCGCCTCATTGCGCTTTAGGGTGTTCAAGAACAATTTCATGCCTAAAGAAACCTTAGCCGTCATTCACAGAAACAACCCTCGCAGTTATGGGCACAAGGCTATTTACTGGCTCATACACATACAACAGCAGACTGGAGTATACATAAAACACGCCCGCAACACGGGAAAAGTACCCATTAAGGTCAGTGGCCATGTTTTTTGGGTTGATGGTTTAATCCAGTGCTCTTCAACCTTTTTATGCTTACCGCCCACTTTTGTAACTTTTGAATCTCCGTATCGCCCACCAAAATTAAAAATTCAAAAACTCAAACTAAAAGTTATATACCCTGCATAAAACAATAAAATTAATTGCAATTACCTTTAGATTAATGAGATCCTTCGCCCACTAGTGGGCGGTACCGCCCAGGTTGAAGAGCACTGGTTTAATCGAAGACCGTACCACTGGTGAGAAGAAAGTGTACTCCTTTAACGGTTGCTGGTGGCATGGGTGCCCACGTCCTGAGTGTGGAATCGTGGGAGATATCCACGGTAGATCTCCTGTCCACAATCTTGCATACACCTGCACCCGCGATCAACTTATAGGTACCCAGTTCACTCACAAGATCTTGTGGGAGCATGAGTATGATGCACGGATGGAAACAGCTGGACAGTACCGTGAAGAAATAAACACGATCAAGCGTTCAATAGTGTTGGATCCTCTCAAATGCTGTGATAGCTTATTCGGAGGGCGTACAAACCCATTCAAGCTATACTTTCCACCTACGAAGGGCGTGAAACTCCATTACTTCGATTTCTGTTCTTTAAATCCCTACGTGATGAAGAACAATCTGTATCCCGTAGGTGGACCTGAAAAACTAGTGGTACCTGACCTGCCCACCATCGATGTGTTCTCAACAAATTTGAACAGGTACTATTTCGGTCTTTCTTTCGTAGACGTTCTCCCCCCTCGCGATTTATGGATGCCGATCTTACCCGTCGTTATAGATCAGAAACTCATGTTTCGCCTGTGTATGAAGTGCGCAGAGGAGAATAATGGGTCCTGTAATCATACAACCAACCAGCGGAAGATCAGAGGTGTGTATACAAGTCCTGAGCTGTTCCTAGCCATCCGCCATGGTTACAGAATATTGAAGATATATGAGGTGTGGAGGTTTCAGAAACTCTCCAACCTTTTCACGCCGTATATAAATACTTTTTTGAAGGATAAAGTAGAAGTATCAGGCTACCCACCAGGGATTGAGAGTGAGGGTGAAAAATCGGCTTATATTCAGCGTTACGGTGACCGTGAAGGGATACAACTTGACCGGGCTCAAATTGTTAAGAATCCTGGAAAGCGCTTTAGTGCAAAGTTATGCCTAACTAGTCTTTGGGGCAAGTTTGCACAGAATACAGGTAAAGGGAACGTTCACCTAGCCCAAAGTTATAACGAGGTGTGGGATTATGCCAATGCCCCCGATAAAGAGCTTATGGAGATCGTGAATGTTGGTAACACGCACATAATAAAGTACATCGCCGAACTGGCCACAGATACCTCACGTGTTACAAACATACCTGTAGCCAGCTTCTCAAAGGCATACGCACGCATCAAGCTTTTGGAACTACTGCACTCTCTTGGGCGGAGGGTGCTGTACGCTGACACAGATAGCGTAATATTCACAGAGAGGGAGGGTGAATACATGCCGCCTATTGGGGAATTCCTCGGAGAGTTGACTGACGAGATCAAGGATGAATATGGTGATGGTGCATACGCAGACTCCTTTGTATCAACAGTGCCAAAAACTTATGGGGTACAGGTGAGGGTGGGGAAAGAGATGAAATATATCCTGAAGGCGAAAGGCATCACGCTTAACCATGCGAACCGACGGGTCGTTAACTTTGACTCGTTGAAGGAGCTAGTGTGCTTAGAAGATGAGTGTGACCAACCACTCCAACTGACTGTAGGAACCCATAATTTTCGGGCACAGAAACTAGGATGTGTGAAGGAACTTAGAGACACAAATGTGTGTCGTAACACATATAGGAAACGTTACCAGGTGCCTGGTACCTATGATACCGTACCCTTTGGGTACCATAGTACCTGAATGATGTATATGTCTATTGTTAACGATATGTTTATTTATTACGTATATTTGTAAATGTTTCTATTAGGGTTTCATTTTCTCCTTTGTGTGTGTGTGTGTGCGCGCGTATGTACAGGAAAAAAGTTCTAAGCTCCGCCCACTGTAAGCTCAATCAAAGGGTCACGTGATTCCTGCTACTACCTGGGCATATCTCTACCCCTGCATGCTCAGTTGGCCACTGCAAGCCCTGGAGCTCAGACGTTATTTTCTCACGTAGACGCAAAATAGTGATGACGACTTTTGATATTGCGTGTTCGACGTTTATGAAGTTGGTATTCGCTAAAGTCGGAAGATGTGGTGAATACTGAAAGACGGCCTAGCCCCTCCCCTCCTTTCAGACTTTTAAGGCTATATTGAACCGAGCGAAGCTTGAGGAACAAGATATTGAAATACTCTATGGATATTCTGATGAGAGCATTGCCAGATTTCGCGGTACAAACGATGTAATGGACTACGTTATATGGCTAAACTGTATAAAAGCGTACATATACCGTGAGGTATGACAGGCGGTATTATATCATGCTGCATCATACCGAGCGCGTACCCTGCGGCTGAGAATGTAAACCTTGTCATCATGGACAAACTAAAGTACTTTTACCACTACATTCATATATATCATGACGAGGTTCGCAGTGAGGTTGTGGCTAAAGACCTATGTGAGTTTTTAATAGAATTTAGAGACGAGTATCGACTGTTAAACAAAAAGGATAAATATAGGCACACGTTTCTCTCAAGTAGTGCGACGGATTGTGTTAATGTGTTTAATTTGTGGAAATGAACGTCTAGTGCGCATTCCGATAAAACATTAAACCGATATTACCCCCATATCGGAAAATTGCCCGGTATAATGGGTACAAGTACTCGCATGATTCTTTCATGCTGGAACAAACCCGTACACGAAATATTAAAGCTTGGTATGACTCACTCCTCCACACCTGTCTCCGAGCCAAACAGCGCACCGGTTGTTCATAGTCATCTCAGAGCTTGACCCGACTGGTTGTGCACTCACAATAGAAAACGATGAAGCTTCCTTTGAGCAGCATTCTCAATGCCATATACGATGTGTCCGTGACGAAGTCATTGCGTGTGTTCAGACGTAAAACCGATGCCATTAACTCTGTACTTGAAGCGACTTGTAGACAAGCAAACTCTGGTAAACTTAATGTTATTTAAGTGTTGAAGAGATGAATAGAGTCTTCGTGGTAGTTGAGAAGTGAGGTAATGACCGTTATAAAATACCTACAGGTGTAGGTACAAGAAGAGAACAGATTAGTGATACCCCTTCATATGCCATTGTTTGTACGTTGTGTATAAATAACGATCAGCCATGCATTGATATATGACTGATGTGGAAGAATGCATCTGATAATAACGTTCTTGTCCCCACGCGAAACCGCTTCATACTTGACAGAATGTTATGCGTTGTAAAGAATTCACGATTGAAAAGCTCGTATCGGTAAGAAAAAAAAACCTCGATTAGAAAGGAGTGTTTATAAACTTGAATTTACTAACGATATTGTGGCTAACGACGCCCTCTTTTTGCGTGCTTTTGATTGTATTCTGTCCGTGTTTAAAGATAATTTGCCAACCAATTGTTAGGTGGGCACAAAAATAGTATTGAACGATATGAAGGCCCTTTACATCGAGTATATGCACCCGCACATCTTGCGTGGTGAAATAATGCTAAATCGTATTTATTGTATAGTTAGGCTGACCATACGTACCGTTTTGAACGGGACAGTACCGTTTTTTTAATATTTCCTGGCCGTCCCGTCGTTTTAATAAAAATGTCAGTTTTGTCCCGGTTTATGTACTTACTTTTTCATGAATACAGAATATTACATAACCCCTGTCCCTTTTTTGCCATCCCAATGTCCCGTTTTTGTCTCAAGGAAATATGGTCAGCCTATGTATAGTACAAAGCAACAATGATGTAACTGTAGAATCGGTCACGTACGAGTTTAGTATTTTAGTTAAGCGCGGTAGAACATAAGGTGTTTGCATTTTGATTTTATATAAGGTTTGCTGTTTATATATATATATATATATATATATATATATATATATATATATATATATATATATTAATTGGTATATAGTTTTATCCTGTACTATTACTATTTTTTATATAAGTTTTGGTGTTTATATATATAAGGGCGCATTTGCTTTTACATATATTAAATGGTTATATAGTTTTATCCTGTACTAATATTATTATTTAATGTGTATATATCCTTCGCTTAATGTGTATTTTTGTTTTATATTAGTTTTGAATGTATATCTATTTCCTATATATTTCATGAATTATTCCCCTTAACTCGTCTAAATAAACAGAATGATGTAATAGTGTTTTATTTATTTATTTTAGTTGCATATAATATTAAGGAATAACTGGGGAGATGGGAATATATATATCAAATGGCTGGTTACGCCTTGTAAGCCGATTGACGGATTTCTAAGCCAACTGTCAAGAATATCTGAATAGCGCAATCTGGCGGCTGAAAAGTTAATTAATATATGCACATACACCTGTGTGTGTGTGTGTGTGTGTGTGTGTATTGTAGAAGATCTATGACGTGTAGATGGTATAAACGGGTGATGACGGAGGGAGTTGGAGACCTATGAACGTGTATATATAGTTGTGTGTGTGTGATAATAGGGGATCTATGTGCGTTTGTTTGCGCTTTTTGACTGTTCAAACGATATATACACTGTGCCAACTGGCTGATAATGCGTGGAGGCACAGACTTCTACACCAGCTGGCGGATTTCGAGTTCTAAGCCAAGTGAAGCTACCTGAGCTCTCATTAAGCGTCTGCATCTGGCAGAAGCTGGATGGTCTATTCCTCTCTCTCCTTCTCTCTCTCTTAGTTTAGGTATACCCCTTTGGGGGTTGAGGCCGTCCCAACTTCTCCCCAAAAGAGGTTATGTGGACTCCCCCAGCTTGCTGGGGAATTCCACCCTTTTTTGGCACCCTGGGGGAGAGGGTTTGGCACCTTGCAACAAGGGGGTGGGATGGGTGACACCGGCACTCATTTGATCAACATTGCAATTGCATATGCACTCTACCATTTTGCGGCCAAACTACTCTGTTCCACTCCTGCAGAACGATAGAGCAGTATTATACCGCATAATATTTTTTATCTACAGTCATGACTAGAGTTAGGATTGATAGGCACTAAAAAATCAATAATAGGTAGGCAAAAAGGCACTAAAGAAGCCCTAAAAAAGTCGCTTAAATAGGCACTAAAAGCTAAAAAAGGCACTTAATAGGCATTTCTATTTTCCCACTTTTCTCTTATTATTGTTGACTTACAGTAAACCCATTTGCAGTTCTGATGAATATCAGGATTTTTATTGTAAAAAATAAAATAAACATCTCAAAAACCATCAAACACTTTATTTGCATCAAAGTAAAATCCAAACATTTACACTATCTTCTTACAAAAACTCAACTAAACTATAAATTGAAATGGCAATTGATGATTAAAAATTTTTCAAGGTTCTGTGGCGTAAATTGACATCGCCTGTCACTCAATACATTTTTATATCGAGAAAACGACCTTTCGACATCGCAAGACGTAATTGGTGCGAACTTCAAAAATGCTAATTCGTTTGGCTCAAAGTCCAGAACCTCCTGACACTCTCCTTTGAACATTGTTGAAACGTTCACTATGGTTTGCCAACCAGGATTGCGTCTGAGAACATTTTCAAATTTTGCTACCACTTCTTTCCCTACGTTACCAGGAACCTGGCTCAGCTCCTTCCTTAAATTTTGAACTATTTCCACTGCTTCAACAAACGGCAGGCCTCTCTCCTCCAGCTTGGTTATGGTCCCTGGCACCCGTCCAAAATTGGCCATGATGTAGGCCAGGTCTCCTCGAAGGGTTAG
Organism: Bathynomus jamesi; assembly: GCA_023014485.1. Lineage (NCBI taxonomy): Eukaryota > Metazoa > Arthropoda > Malacostraca > Isopoda > Cirolanidae > Bathynomus > Bathynomus jamesi. Next base: position 156,856 of record JAJOZX010006416.1, on the reverse strand, counting down.
ACACGATAAGGCCTCCTTCGCTTCTCCTATCACGACTGCCTCATGCTCGTCTAAGTTTTCAACGACCTGCAACAAAAAACAGAATTAAGATGAAATTTGCTTTGCTGCTTTTGAAATGGCTGTAGAAGAATGTACTAGTTAAACTGAATATGTTTCGTACTTTGACAATTTCGCTGATATTTTCAGCATAATACATGGCAGCTTGAAGCCAGGAACCCCATCGAGTCAAAACTGGCTGAGGTGGCAAGGGTGTTTCTGGAAGAGCTGCCTTGAAAGCAGCAATTCGTGAAGGTGCCTTGAGAAAGGCCTTCTTCACCGACGATACAAGTGCATTTACGTTCCGAAAATGTCCCCGGATGTTTTCTGCCACCCGATGGAGAGCATGAGCCAGGCAAGTCACATGCACCATTTTCGGATAGAAAACCTTCAGATTTTGCGCTGCTTTCAACATATATGCTGCTGCATCCGTGACAAGAAGTAAAAACTTATCATCATTGTTCTCACTTGGCCACAGAACTCCTGCAATTAAAAAAATGAATAGATAAGTTTATATGCGCACAAAATTAACAACTTCAAATGTAATTGTCTCTCATTTTAAATGCATATATATATATATATATATATATATATATATATATATATATATGAATAACATTCATCGACACTTACGGAGAGCATCCCACACAACTCGAGCTACTGTGGCATTATTAGTTGCCTCGAGTGGTCTCCTCGAGAGGACCAGGTGTGGTTTTCCTGGGCCAGAGCAGTCGAGCTTACCCACCACCACATTGGCAACTTGACGTCCACAGGTGTCTGTCGTCTCGTCAACTGACACCCAGAAGTTGGCATAATTGACGTCTTATCTGATCTCTTCAATAACCTAGAAATTTCATGTAGTATTTAAGTTAATAAATACACACAATGTGCATAACTTGATAAAGAGTGATATCAACAGAACACTCGTTTAGCCATTCTTTTACATTTGACAATCAAAATTTAATACAGTAAAATGACAAAAATTAAAGAAATGAAGTGAAATAAAACTCAAAATTTAAACAAAATAAATTAAAATATTAAATTATTTTAAATCAATGTGAAATGAATTTAAACCTGTAAAGTGAAAATTAAAATGAAGCAAATTAAATCAACATATTTAAACTTACAGATTCATATTTTGGATGGAGGTAGTTTCTCCTCAAAGTAGATTCATCGGGAATTTTCATTTTCGTGTACTTTGCTAAAAATTCTTTGTATGTCGCATTTTGCAGCTTGTTAAAATATATGTTTGCCGCCACCATTGAAGCGCACAAATCAGCATGGAACTGCTGCTGCAACTTATCCGACTCTGTGGGACTTGGAAAGAAGGGCTGGCATGTTGCAGTTTTCTTCTTAGAGTTCATTAAATGCATAGCAGTATTTTTGTGTTGGTCCAAATGGCATCTTTTCTTGCATTTTACCTGCAAAGTTAACAAGTATTACTGAAGACCAAACTTAATTACTGCGCCATGCATTTAAATAAATGAAATTGACAACAAACAAAAAGCGATTCTTCTCTATTCATTATAAGAACCCAACTTAACTTAATAATTTCTTTAGATACCAATCTTTTTTTTTTTTTAGAAACTACAGAAAACGACAATTTTTAGGGGAACTAAATTATAAAATGCATTAGTCGAACGTCGAAGTTGGTTGTTCGGTTAATTAAATTAATATTAAAATAATTTAAAACAATTTGTTTTTCACCACTCTTTACCAATTTATCTTTAGGATGCTATTAAATTCGGAAAAGCTCACATTATCCACTCATTGTTGGAGCGTCAAATTCCCTCGCATTCATTTGTTTACATCGAGTGGGTTTGTTATTTTGGATAGAGAATAAAAAATGTTGCAACGTACCTCTTTAGAACAAGGTTCGCAGAAAATAACTACCATCCGTAGTGAAGTTTGGGTCCTTCTTGAGCCACTGCCTGAACAGAACACTTTTGGCTGTCTTGTGCTTAGGCATTTTTTCTCACTTATAAAAAAAGCCGTAAGCACAAACGTGAGATTTTATTTAGCAAAAGCATCTGATTGGCTGTGCTGGTTGCCTCAGGACTAGCCTCGGTTTTACCATCCCCTGCCCTATTTAGGCCCACAAGTTTAAAAAAAAATGCGAGTTATTTTGCTTTACTTAGTACAATAAAATTAAAAAAGGCATATATCGGCACGTATTTTAAAATTAGGCACTAACCATCAAAATAGGCGTTTATAGGCACTATAACATTTAATTATATACATCCCACAGTCCCGAAATGGATTTCTCTAAAAGAAGCCTATGAATCTATAAACGGGAATAAAAAAGGCAAAAAGGGCAAAATCCGGTCTCTAGTCATGACATTCTAAGTTAATCTCTCTGTCATATATATGGGATCTTCTTGCTATACAGTCCTCTATCTCGTTTCCCCAAGTATCCTGATGCCATACATGGAATTCATACGAAATGAATTTGTTTGTGAACCATATCTGTACTTCTAATTAACAAACGAAACCTTTAATTTTCATGAATCTATAAATGAAAGCCATTCTGGATTCAGTACTATTACATTCAAGAGCTGACATAATAATATGAAATACCTGACCTTCTAATGTTAACATTTTGTGGTTAATTAATATATAACTTACGAGCTAATCTGTACTTATCTTCATACATACTGTATGTGCTGTATTTATTTCTCGAACGTTCTATCCACTCTTATACACACTGTTTTCCCTTTCTGATACATTTTATATCACCCGCATTTTGTTAAAAAGTTCTTCAGAGCCACACATTTATGACTTCCAGACATTGCGCTAAAAAAGAGATGGAGCTTTATAATGAGCAACTCACTATAAATAAATTTTAATCCTCTTTACCTTGCATCTATTTTGTGGCTGTTCATTTTCTCCATCAGTCATCCTTTTCTTTACTTAATTCGATTTACTCTTAAAACATATATTAATTTTCATTGTTATTTAAAAGTTTACTATTCCATAAGCTCTCTTATCCTTATATGAAAGTTTAGAGCTTTTTGCTCTACACTCTTGATTATTCCTCGATTTTTAGGACTTCCAATATTAAAATTTTTTTTCATTCAGTTTGCATTATTTCCTATAGGAAATATATCCAATTGTTTTCTAGAGGATTTTTCCCTTTAATCAAAATACCCTCAGAATGATCTTCACGTAATGTAGGTCCTTCAGTACTTACTTTGCCTCTCTATTTCGGTATCTGCTTTTTATTTATTAACTTTCACCTTCTCACTTCTCACCCTCCTCCCGGTAGGCCTAAGGCCTGTCAGCTGCTCAACCCCATAAATCTTCGCCACACTTCTCGGTCCAAAAAAGTTCATCTTCCTCCACAGCTTTAATTGTAGAGTTCCTTTCCCTGATATTTACAGTGATGCTATCTCTCCGCTTCATTCTCGGCCTACCTCTTGGTCTTTTGCCTGCAGGTCTCCATTCATAAAATTTTCGGGGATATCTCTCAATATTCATACATTTCACGTGACTATACCATCTCATTTGCGCTCTTTTCACGAACTCCAATATCGATTCTATATCCATTCTACTGGCATTCAATATATTTTGCCCCACCCTTTTTTCCTAGCTAAATAATAGCCCATGGTGCTGAAATGTCTTTTGGACCGGAAGTTTGAACTTCCTGCGCTTCACATAACCGGATTTTTCCAGTTTGAACCTCCCCTCCTTGTATAAAACTGCTTTTAAACGCTCTTGTATAAAACCGATGGTTAACGCAGTTTCGAAAATGGCGTCTGACAGTGATGTGCGTCGTAAACAGAGAGCTGTTATCGAGTTCTTATCCAGAGATAGAAACAGTTGGAAATATTTACAAACGTCTACAAAACGTTTACGGAGATGCTGTTGTTGATCGAAGCACAGTTGGACGCTGGTCTAAACGTGTGAGATCATCGGAGAGAGGTAGAGCCAGCCTCGATGATGAGCCACGCAGCGGTCGCCCGGCATCGGCTGTGACATCTCACACTGTGCTACGTGCTAACAGCATTATTCGATCAAATCGGCGTGTCACATACAAGGAGCTATCACTTGAGCTAGGAATTAGTGAAGGAAGTGTGAATACGATAATTCAGCAACTGGGATACTCAAAAGTGTGTTCATGGTTTATTCCTCGCAAACTGAATGAAGTTCATAAAGCCCAAAGAAAAGAAATTGCTTCTGAGTTGTTGGTTCGATACGAGATAGAAGGAGACGACTTCCTTTCATGAATTGTGACTGGGGATGAGACTTGGGTACACTACTTTGAACCTGAAACAAAACGCCAATCCATGGAGTGGCATCAGGCAGACTCCCCACGCAAGAAAGAGTTCAAAATGGCTCCCTCTGCACGAAAGGTTATGACCACCATCTTCTGGGACATGAAAGGGGTGATTCTTGTGGACATTATGAAGAAAGGACAAACAATCAACTCAGAGGCATATATTGCTACCCTACAGAGACTCCAGTGGAGTGTAAAGCGAGTTCGACCGGAGAGAAAACTGGAAGACATCCTTCTTTTGCACGATAACGCAAGACCACACAACAGTTTGTAAACAAGAGAGGCCATCACAAAAATGCGCTTGACTGTGTTACCCCACCCTCCATACAGCCCGGATCTGGCACTTTCAGACTTCCATTTGTTTGGGCCAATGAAGGTTGCCATTCGTGGAAGAAAGTTTCAGAGTGATGATGAGGTTGTTGAGGAGGTTAAGAGGTGGTTCCAGCGGCCCTTGTTTCGAGGTGGAGGAAAGCCGTAGAAAAGGATGGAGACTATGTGGAAAAATAAAAACTTGTAAAAAAGGTATGTAACTACTTGTGTACAAAATTTCTGGAACTTACAAGGAAACATGGAAAAAAAAAAAAGGGGGAACAAAATATATTGAGTGGCCCTCGTAGTAACGCCATACATTAGTATCAAAATCCTCATTTCCGCTGTCTGGAGCGGAAATTTACATGCCTGTCTCCGTCCTCTTTTCGGTATGACTTTGCCTGACTGCATAGAAGCTTTTTACTTCCCACAAAGTCAGACTCGAGGTCATATCCTACCCTTTCCAAGAAATCGTCTTTTGTCTCTCACTTAGTCCCTTCAGCTCCTCTTCTCGCAGCTTCATAATTTTCTCTTGATTCAGCTGTCTTATGTTTCGTCCACAGCCTAGGCAACTTCATTTTGTTCGAGATTACATTCTTCACTTCCATTGGCCACCAAGGTGTTTGCTTCTTTTTAGTTCCTCCTATATACCTTTCCTCAACAACATGCAGGGCAGTTTCATAAAGTGATTCTTTAAGTTGTTGCCAAGTTTCATCTGCATCCTGATCTTGGAATTCAATTCTTTGCGTGTTTTAAGATATCTATTGTTGTAATCTTTCTTTGACTTCGTTTTCCTTCAATCGTTCAACCTTACGTCGTTTCTTCTTCTTTATACGACGAGGGACTGGTCTTTTAAACGAGACTTTAGCAACAACCAGTCTATAGTCAGAATCCATAGATACGGAAGGATAACGCTTAACATCAACGATGTTTCTCTTATCCATGGCCAAAAACCATATCTATTATCGATTTGTCAGTGTAACGGATTAAATCTTGATTCCACCTGTACCACGTTCACTTATATTGGTCTCGATGCCTAAAAAATGTATTCATAATAGCCAGCCCATTTCTCACACTAAAATCAATAATTCTTTCTCCCTCATTATTCTTATTACCAATGCCAAAACTGCCACTCACGTTCTCTATCCCAGTCCTTTCACTTCCAATATGCCCGTTCATATCACCGACGATGATGATTTTCTTTCCTCCATTATTTACTAAATCCAGCACGTACTGCAGCTTGTCATAAAACTCTTCCTTCTCCTGCTCACTTCTGCTCACTTCTGTTCTTGAGCTTAAGTGCAATGGATATGATCCTCTCACTGCAATAAACTGTCCTCAACCGTATTTGCCAGCCTCGTATAATTCTGCTGCCCTCCCTCTTGAGTTTTGCTTCAACAACACCTAAAATATCTATATTTCTTTCCTTCATCACACACACACCACCTCTTCAGTCTTATCCCTGAGGGTGACCACATTTAAAGTTCCCAATTTTAGAGTTTTCCTTGAGGTTAATCGAGTTCCGTTCCGGTTCGTCATCATCAAAATCCGTCATTCCGAGGCTGAGCTTGAGTTCCTCAAACAATGCAATCCCATTTCAGGCTTTATAAAGGCTAAAACGGGAAATTCGATCACGGCTTCCTAGGCCTTTTGTGACTATACGCTCCTCTTTTACCTGGGTTTGGGACCGGCATGGGTTGCCAGATGAATTTTTTCTCATGGCAGAGTTATGCACTTTCATACCATACTAATTTCTTCGCCTTTTACGCGTAAGTAATAAAGTATTGGGGTTTTCATGTAATTTTAGGTTGGATTACGTTAAATAAAATTAACTAGTCAGGCGCTGGAACATTTTGCAGTACAAAACCTTTGACCGACTGGACGACTGAGTTTCACGGCCCGCAATTTGAACATTTACCAAATTAACAAATAACTCACATGGGACAAGACGTTTGGCTCACCCTGTATATTATATAGAATCCTATCACGATGAAATGAACAACCAGGGAAATTACTGGAACATTTAAATTTACGTGCGAGAAAAAAGTCAAAAGTGACAGATCATGAGTCCAGAAAACATGTTTGTCTCTGTTCAAAATCAAAATCAGTGAAAATCTTTTGGCTGTCTAAATTGTCTAAATTACAATTTGCAAAATTTCTTCCTGACCTCAGCAGAAGGAATGTAGAAGGAAAGTGATAGAAAAGATAGCACCGAATAGAAGCGAACGCACAGTAACTCTATATAATATATATATATATATATATATATATATATATATAATATATATATGTTAACCCCCTCCGTCTTTGGCCTTGGTCGGTTCGAAGTTGACGGGGGTTCTGGTTAGGTGGCAGCAACGAATTTGTTACTCTGGAGTAGCTGGTACCGTATAAGGAATCGCAGTAGTTTTCTTCTATGCTACTCTCCGATTTCTTCTTGTAGTGGATCGGAGGATTTTGTGGAGCTTACTAAATTCTCTGAAGGTTCCCCGATTCTTCTTGTAACGTGATGGGAAATTATTTTTCTCTATTTAAGACTAAGTTCTCTGAAGAGAGCAAGGCTCGAAGAAGACAAAGATTTTCTCTTACTGTAGTTTTACTGCTAAAATGTTACAAATAATGCTCAGCCTCTAAGTTAGATCAGCCAAATCAGAATGACAGTGTGACAAATTACATGAGTTTATATACCCAAATTTTGTGGACATCATTATTATTTAATGTTGACTTGTTTTGTTTTTATTCTCAATAGGCTGCATTATTTTGCAAAATATTTGAAGATAAAGTAAGTATTTTAGCTTTGGCAACGTCTAAACAGATAAGCAAGATTTTGAAGGTGAAGCCATATTTTTATTTTAAACCGCATATTGACAGATATGATGTTATGATCTGCCGAGTTAACTAAAAATGGAAATTGAAATATGCATTTTATTATGAATTACACTTAAACATGCATATGAGCAAAAATTAAAGGCTTAAGATTTAAAATTAAACGTTAAGCAAGACATGACTTCATCTTTTATAACGAAGAGAGAATGTATACAGAAAATGAACATTGCACAATTTAATCAGGTTTCATTATTCAGCTAAATCTAAAAAAAAAAATGATTAAGTAATTTAAAAAGAAACAATTCACAATTATTTGCAGAAATAAAATAGAAAGCAAATCAAAAATTTATCCACACTCGCGTCAGCGTTATGCGATTTTGGTCTCAATGTAAAAATTAATATATGAATATAAATGTATACAAATATAAGTATTATATGAATATGATGAATATAAGGATTATATAAATATAAGGATTATATAAAGATAAGGATTATAAAAATACAAGGATTATATATAAATATACGAAATATATAAGAATTATACAAATGAATATAAGAATATAGGAATTATTCATTGTTCATTTTTACATATATATACCCTTGGTAACTATATAGTTTTGACAATGCTTATGAACCTTGATTCGCCGAAAGTTCTGACATGGAAAATAACTAACCAACCTAGAACGACTACCTAACGTAGTGTACGCCTGACCGGGGTATTGGATTCACTCTGATTTCCCCGACGTATGAATATAGTCCTGGTTTTCTTTGATTTTATTAAGAGTTAAAAACGCCATTCCGAACAGGTCATATGAAGTAGGATAACTTTTATCATCTATGAAACTGTTACTTGTATGGTAAATGTCAAGTTCATGAATCGAGAAAAGTTTAATTCTTTCGACCAGCTTCTCAGTCATGTTAACTTTAAATATTAAAATAATTACTTCACTTCTATTATAAAAGCTATATAGTAAAACTGTAACCAAATAACAACTGAATGTACTAATGTAATTCGGCAATTATTATGTTTTATACATTAATTCGGTTTTCTTTTAAAATATTTGAAATGTCTTTACCACTTGAACGCCCTTCTCTTTGTGAAGTTAGTAGAGCTGAAGTTAGGATCCCAAACCTACAACGAGAGTTTGGCCCCGCAACTGGTTGTAAGAGCAGAGGTCGTCTGGTTGAACCCAGTTATTTTATATATCCTTCTCCGCTTTCGTTTTATTTCCTCGCTTTCTCTTCTTTGTTCCCCTTCTACTTTCTCGTTCATCTCTATCCTGTTTCCCTCCTCCTACATTCTCGTTTCTTTACTTCCCTTTTCGCATTTTCTGGGAGCCCTGTTTATTATTTTGTTAAAAAATGTTTAGTTCTGGCTGAAAGGAGAAACTCATCCAGTATCACTGTATAAGTATAGTATACCATATTTATACAATCAGGAGAGTACGGCAAGTAGCTTGGGCAAGTTGCATGTTTCTAGTGTCCACTTGGATACGATATAATGGAAAAAAATTGCCCATAGAGACACCAGGAAAACCACTTTCATTTTCAGTGTATATCACACGATGTCTCACTACTTTTCGAAGGGCAGTGTTCCATCCGAACACATGAAAACTAGGCATAAAAATTAAATAACAGTCAACGACGACGCCAGACTAGGCCCAAGCATTCGGGATCAAACTGACTTTTAAACGAGTTTTCATGACTTTCACAAATGTTTCGAAAAACAAGTGACAAGAGGAAACCTAACCTTTAAATACGATAACTTAAGTAGTTTTAATAGTCAACGAAGATACCAATTACACTGGTTAATATTGGTCAACTTGCCTGTTTTTAATTTTTTATGACTCACGCATCTCAAAATAAATAGAAAATGATGTGGAAAACAGAAAATGAAGGACTTAATAAATACCAACATTAAAGGCAATACAAAAGAAAATTCTAACCCTGAAAGAGAATAATTTTGTAGTGAGAGGGTCAAGACTGTTATCAAACTCTTAAAACAAAACTCTCAAAACTCTGAAATATAGTATATAGTATATATAAAATAACAAATATTATTACATGAAGAGTGTTTTTTATTTTAAAATATCCCGAAAATAGTGTATTTTCATTTAAATTTTGAACACTGACCCATTATCAAATTACCAGTAAATCAAATTGACCCACTTTCAAAAAATGTAGTGTACGCCTGACCGCGGTATAGGATTCACCCTAATTACCCCGACGCATGAAATGGGCTGATTACCGAAATCTGGTGGCCAAGGAACTACATATTAGCCATGATCTTGTATCCTTAAAGTGATTTCGTAAGAAATTATCTTTGCAGAGGCCAGGCCCAGGGTCCTGCCTTGAGGATTGACTTAGCGGAGGAAAGAGTTGCTTGTTCGCTCTCTTCATCTCGTAGTGCCCTGAGCTAGGGTCTAGTATTTTCTTGAAGATGTCCACATTGACAGTTCTAATATTTCTTATATCTTTTGGGGACTATTTCACTATTTTTGGTTCTCTGATAAAGTTATTCTTCAGGACTAAAAACATCCTTCGCTAGCCTTCAGTTAGGGTTTCTGCCTTTCCCCTTTCCCAGTTGAGTTTTACACTGGTTTTCTTTCTCTCCTTCTTAAGAGCACATATTTATTTATGTAAAGTACTGCTTTAAATCATTTAAGTTGGACTGTAACAGCCCTCTCTCTCTTCCTTATAAATGAGTAATTTCTTCATTTTGGCGGCAGTTAGCAGTGAACAGTATTCCATTTTCAAAATCCCCCTCCCCAAAAACCCACTGTTTTCAGCAACGAAAACCTCACTTTTCTCAATCAAGCAATTAATCTTTATTGGTAAATTAAATATTACAACAATTTTTAACAAAATATGCAATTACTAGCTAAATGGATTATCAATATTTATTTTTCCTGTTTAATTTAGCCCTCAAGCTTGTTTCGTGTTTCTTCTCTTAAAGATACTCAGTGTTTCTCTCTCTCTCTCTCTCTCTCTCTCTCTCTCTCTCTCTCTCTCTCTCTCTCTCACTATATATATATATATATATATATATATATATATATATATATATAGTGTATTCTCTACTGAATTTTGTATCGTTATCAAAAGATGCTACTGTGATATTTGTGGTTATTTTATAATCAATATCTATTAGCATGATTATGAATAATAGTGAAACAATTACTGTTCTTTCTTATGCCCAGCTACGCCATCCCGATTCTGAAGATAATATTCCTTTGGATGTAACAATTTACTTACTCTTTCTAAACAAGTTATAATTCCATTGAACTATTTTGCCTGTTATTCCCATATCTTTCAGTTTATGTGCTCTTATTCAACAATAACACTTGTTGAATGTTTTAACAAATTCTCTCTATGTATATTACATCTTAACTGGGATTGTTTTCGAGTGCATGGGCTACCTCGTGGCCACGTCGCACCAAAGCTTCCCGTTAGCTCAGCAAAGTTAGGTTTGTTCATTTGTTGGATGGATGACCGCTATTTGCGTTCAAATGATACAGCGACTCATGGAAGATTTGAATCCCATGTAAAGCTTTAGGTCCCCGTCCGCCACCTGACCTTTGCTGTTTCAAAAGAAGTTCAACAACCTCAAACATTAATATTATCTCGAGTTCATCTAAACGCTGTTTACCCTTTGTTGCCTAGAGGTCTTTCCCTAAGACTGAATGGAATAAAATCGCCTGCATCATGCTGAATGGAATCGTCTGGGGTTAGCAAGAAAAAATTCACAAAACGAACGATATACAAGAAGGGTTAGTATGAGGTTCGTTTAACTCTGTTTTGCAAGAAGATATTCCCAAACTCTGGATAAAATCAGCTGGTGTAGAATTAGTTTGTAATCTTCTCCCCTTACAATTTTATTTCGAAGTGGAGTTCTTATCATATATGATATTTATTTGTTTTTGAAGAAAACTGATTCGCATAATGCTCTTTCAGATTTTTCTTTTAGATAATCGTCTACTGTATTATGTAAGAAACACAAGCGTTCCATGGCTTTTAATATTCCTTTCTCAAAGCTATAAAATAGTTCGGTTTTCCTTGATTGTTTCTACATCATCTTCCTCTTCTTTTTTTGTAAGTTTTTCAATGTTTATGTTTATGTTACTCTTGTGACGGTCTGATTTTTGTAGTTATTTAATTTTGCGACTTCTCTCTTTTCTCTCGCGAATTTGGTTCTCTTTCTGAAACCCACTGTCCCAATTTGTGCTCTTGGAATTTTAGTTAAAGTGTTCAAAATTATTTGATTTGATAATTTTGTATTTGTTGTTAGTAATTTTTAATAGCGATGTGGTCTGATATTATTGTGAGGATGATTTTTATATCATCATTTAAGCCATCGGTGGGGAACCTGCGGCCCATCAGGTTTCTGAGTGCAGCCCAAGAAACATTTTAGCCATTGTCTACATGAATGAATTTTGGAAGTTTATATAAATATTTCCATAATCTACTGATAATTTTGTTTGATTTAGCAAAATTTCTTTATATTAATAAGCATAAAGCATAAAAGGGAAGCATAGAGCATAAAAGGTAAGCATAAAATTGTTTCTTTTGGTTTACTATTTGAAGTTGATCACAATTCAATTAATATATAAATAATAATTTTCCCTAAATCTTTATGAAATTTTCGAGCTGTATTAAATGTATTTAAGCATATTCGTGTGGGCCATGTTTAGCGCACATGCATATTTTTAATCTTGCAGCCCACTGAGATGAAGGAAGGCCACTCATGCGACCCACTCATTAGCCTAGGTTGCCCATCACTGATTTAATCTGTTGTCATTTCAGTTATTTTCTCGTACTTTAATTTACTTTGCATTTTAACATACGAGTAAGCTCATATGTATGAGATACGAAGTATTCTTGCTTATTTCTGGTCTTCATGTTCCTCTTTCTTCTCGATAAACACTTTTTTCCTATTTTTTTTATATTCTATAAATAGAAATTAAAATCGCAAATTTTTTTGTATATTGGGAATTGGTTATTTTAAGGCTTCTTTGAAGTTTTTAATAAAATTTTTCATTTGGAGTATTTGGGCGTCTTACATAACTCTTATATAACTGTTAATATATTTTTTAGTCTTAGAATTTTTTGCTGTCAAAAGTACTACATAATTATTCCGTTTTGCCTTCCTGTTCTATGAGTTCCCATTATCCTATAATTGTCTGTGTGGATTTACTTTCCACCACTACAGTTTTCACAACTTTAAAAACATTCTTGGCAGTCTTCAGTGTGTTTCAGCTAAGCACTGAAATCTCTTCTTGCTTTTTCAATGATCCCAGGCAATTACCCAACTTTAAGAGTGATGCCTGAGGCCTTGTATATTTGCTAATATCGTCTTTATCTTTTCTTTTGTAATTTGTGTTCTGAGTTCCATTTCACTATCCTTTAGTGAAGAATGTTTCTTTTTTTTTTTTTACTTTTTCCGACATATAGCGTTTCGAGTGTTTCTGTAATTGCTTCTTGGAGGTAATAGGTTTGGAGTGAACGTCCTCATATTAGGTATCTCGTTGTACACAATGAATACGTTCCATTTTCCAAAATATCAAAAAAATTATCTTCATTTCGGGATTTTCTGCTAAATGTTTATTTTTCCCGTTGTGTCACTGTCAGTCGGGATGCACATACCATTACCATTACTATGCACACACATTGCAACTATTTCCATCTCCTTACCTTGCCTAATGTATGAAGCTGTGAAGATGTGAATATGCATAATGAGTGAAGGTCATAAAATTTTAATTTTCCCCGCATTTACGATAACCGTGGGCCTATTAATTATGAAATATGCACAGAGTTGTATAAGCTTAAACATATTGCTTGGCTCTGTCTACAGTGTGATTCTTTAATTAAGCCACAATTTTGAAAGAAAATTATTTAAAAAAACAATGGATTAATTTACGTTTAGGAAACTTGGTATCATTACCGTGGAAATATTTTCATTTCACACGCACACAACATACTCTAAGTATCTTTCTCAGCGAAACTGATGAGGAATCTACGTAATGTAATTTCTTATTACCACCTCAGCGTGCGATCTTTGGCCCACTCTTTATATATTGACACAACAGTGGACGAAAATGTTTACTTCACCATAATTCAAGAACAGTGCAGTCAGTTTCTTATGGATTAAGAGACAGATTTGGACAGAGCTGAGTTTCAGTATGACGGCGCAAGACCTCATACAGCAAATGTCTTTTTGATTTCATGCATGAAACTTTGGATCTAACAAATACCCTTTCCTTCAGGACTATGGTCTTGCATGATCTATGTCACCTGACCTCAATCACTGTGACTTTTTTTTATGGGGTCTTCAAAGAAATCCCTAGATACTGGAAACTAAAAACAATTATTGAACACGAAACCCGTTCGGTTTCTATTGAAGCAGTGGAAGTCGTGATGAGAAATTGCACTGCCAGGATTCGTCATGCAATTTCGCAAAGGGGAGGATACTTTATGCAAGTTGTGTGCTTGTAAAAAAAAGATATGTCGTGGCCATGTCCCAGCACTGCTTCCCATTAGATCAGCAAGATTAAGAAACATTCGGTCAGTTCAGTAGTTGGATGGGTGACGGTCCTCTGTGTTCAGATGATTTAGTGGACCTTGGCTTACATCCCATGTGAAGCTGTAGGTTTCCTCCGTCACATGAACTTTGCGTTGCGAAGGAGATTAAACAACATCGAACATTATTGTTATTATTATTAATGTAAAAAAAACTGTCAGCCTTCCACAATAAGTGGACCAAGTTTCATGAACATAAGTTAATCAACTTGCAGTATTTCTAATTCATTTTTGAAAATATAACATTAATTAAAGACTCTCTCTGTACAACAAGAAATTGACCGTCATTTGTGCCCTTCTTAAGGTTTTTGTTTTCTTGTCATTACTTTCGTTCGTACTGTATTTCTTTCATTTTCTGTATTCGTGTATCTGCTATGTATCTGCCGTTTTCGTATTCAGTTTGCGTATCTAATTTTGCTTTATCCTTCTTCATATCGTTCTCCTCTCGCTTTTCTTTAATTTTTCATTTTCTCTACCATTTCTATATCACATTTCTTTACGTTCTTCTTAATACATGCTGCAAATGAATTTACTTTTCTGTTCATTTATCTCAAAACTGTTTCACACTAAGATGATACAGATCTTTGTATCATCCATTTTCGCGCATTTAAAATCCAATAAATATAAACAAAAATTGCATCTCATGGCTCCGCTCTCGTTTTTCGAGATATGCAGAATTTGCAGAGTTCTTGAAATTGATTTTTAATGCCATATTCTGTAATTCAGAAGGTTATAAACACAGACGCTTCCCCTTGGATACGAAAAAATCGTTAAAGAGAGAGAGAGAGAGAGAGAGAGAGAGAGAGAGAGAGAGAGAGGGGGAGAGTTACAAGGAGTTACAAGGAAAAGTAGTACCTCAAAAGGCCTTGCGGCCCATACCAAGGAGGTACCAATGGCAACGGGTGCCAGGGAAAATTCATACACCCTCAAATAGTATGCAAGATTCGGTCTAACCTTTTCTTGAACAGATCCACAGAAGAATTGTTCACAAATTCTGAAGGTAGCCTGTTCCACGTGTCACAGATCTTATACGTAAAGTAATTCCCACACACACTAGTCCTAAACCGTTCCAAATCCAACTCCCAACCATTGTTGCGAATTGGGTTATCATTTAAACTAAACATGCTTCTAAAATCGATATCGTTGAACCCGCGTAAGAGCTTGAAAACCTCGATGAGTTGACCGCGCAGCCTCCGAGTTTCCAACGAAAACAAGTTCAGGGCGCGTAAGCGTCGATTGTAGTGCATATGCCTAACGGAAGGGATTAACTTGGTGGCCCTCGCCTGCACTCGCTCCAGCCTCTCAATATCTTTCCTGAGGGTGAGCGACCAGAACTACACAGCATACTCCAGGTGCGACCGAACCAGGGAGTTGTACAGAGAGAGAGAGAGAGAGCACAATCTCCTTGTTCCGAAACTGAAATTGCCTCCTCATATAACCCAACAGCTTCGGGCTTTCTTTTCCACCTCTACGCACTGTTTCGTAAACTTAAGGTCGCTGCTAATTAGCACACCCAAGTCCTTTTCCAAATTACTCTCCAACATCGAGTAGTCCGACTTGGGAGTGCATCACCTTGTATTTACCCAAGTTAAACGGCATTTACCATTTTTCGGACCACTCTCCTATCCTACCTAGGTCCGCACGCAGTTGCTCGATCGCTTCGGGCGTCCCAACATTAGCCCCAAGCTTGGTGTCATCAGCGAATTTGGCGATCCGACTGACGATGCCACCGTCGATATCATTTGTGTAAATGATTAATAACAGCGGCCTCAAAACGGAACCCTGAGGAACCCCACTAGTGACCGAAGCCCAACCCGAATTAACCCCTTTAATTACAACCCTCTGCCGCCTATTCTTCAGCCAGTTTTCAATCCACCTACCTGCTTCCCCACCGATACCCAGCGCGCGCACTTTCGCCATTAGCCGGCGGTGAGGTACCTTATCAAAGACTTTCTGAAAGTCGAGATAAAGTATATCAATCGCCCTACTCTTATCATACTCAATCAACTTGACGTGGAAAAACTCGAGCAAGTTAGTGAGACACGACCTATGCCGTCTAAACCCATGTTCGGAGTCCCCAAGCAGCTTGTAGGAATCCAAATGGTCAACGATCCTCTCCGCTATTATCCCCTCTAATAATTTACCTACAACTGAAGTGAGACTAATGGGACGATAGTTCCCTGGACTTTCGTGATCCCCTTTCTTAAAGATAGGGGTCTCTCACGAGAGAGAGAGTTACAAGGAGTTACAAGGAAAAGAAGTACTTCAAAAGGCCTTGCGGCCCATACCGAGGAGGTACCAATGGCAACGGGTGCCAGGGAAAATTTTCTACACCCTCAAATAGTGTGCAAGATTTGGTCTAACCTTTCCTTAAAGTGATCCACAGAGGAACTGTTCACAACTTCTGAAGGTAACCTGTTCCACGTGTCACAGATCTTATAAGTAAAGTAATTCCCACACACACTAGTCCTAAACCGTTTAAATCCAACTTCCAACCATTGTTGCGAGTTGGGTTATCATTTAAACTAAACATGCTTCTAAAATCGACATCTTTGAACCTGCGTCACGTAAGCGTCGATTGTAGCCCATATGCCTAACGGAAGGGATTAACTTTGTGGCATTCTTCAGCCAGTTTTCAATCCACCTACCTACTTCCCAACAATACCCAGCGCGCGCACTTTGGCCATTAGCCGGCGGTGAGATACCTTATCAAAGGCTTTCTCATCAATCGCCCTACTCTTATCATACTCACTCAACATGACGAGAGGGGAGAGAGAGAGAGGGGAGAGAGAGAGAGAGAGAGAGAGAGAGAGAGAGAGAGAGAGTTACAAGGAGTTACAAGGAAAAGAAGTACCTCAAAAGGCCTTGCGGCCCATACCAAGGAGGTACCAATGGCAACGGGTGCCATGGAAAATTTTCTACACCCTCAAATAGTGTCCAAGATTTGGTCTAACCTTTTCTTGAAATGATCCACAGAGGAACTGTTCACAACTTCTGTAGGTAACCTGTTCCACATGTCACAGATCTTATAAGGAAAGTAATTCCCACACACACTACTCCTAAACCGTTTCAAATCCAACTTCAAACCATTGTTGCGAGTTGGGTTATCATTTAAACTAAACATGTTTCTAAAATCGACATCGTTGAACCCGTGCAAGAACTTGAAAACCTCGATGAGTTGACAGCGCAGCCTCCGAGTTTCCAGCGAAAACAAGTTCAGGGCGCGTAACCGTCGATTGTAGCCCATATGAATAACGGAAGGGATTAACTTGGTGGCCCTCGCCTGCACTCGCTCCAACCTCTCAATATCTTTCCTGATGGTGGGCGACCAGAACTGCACAGCATACTCCAGGTGCGGCCGGACCAGGGAATTGTACAGAGAGAGCACAATCTCCTTGTTCCGAAACTGAAATTGCCCACTGATATAACCCAACAGCTTGTGGACTTTCTTTTCAACCTCTATGGCCTATGCACTGTTTCGTAAACTTAAGGTCGCTGCTAATTAGCACACCCAAGTCTTTTTCCAAATCAGTCGCCTCGATATTACTCCCCAACATCGAGTAGTCCGACTTGGGATTGGCGTAGCCAATGTGCATCACCTTGCATTTACCGAAGTTGAACTGCATTTGCCACTTTTCGGACCACTCTCCTATCCTACCTAGGTCCGCACGCAGTTGCTCGATCGCTTCGGGCGTCCCAACATTGGCCCCAAGCTTGGTGTCATCAGCGAAATTGGCGATCCGACTGACGTGCCACCGTCGATATCATTTATGTAAATGATAAACAACAGCGGCCACAAAACGGAACCCTGAGGAACCCCACTAGTGACCGAGGCTCAACCCGAACTACCCCCTTTAATTACAAGCCTCTACCACTTATTCTTCAGCCAGTTTTCAATCCACCTACCTACTTCCCCACCGATACCCAGCGCGCGGACTTCCGCCATTAGCCGGCGGTGAGGTACCTTATCAAAGGCTTTCTGAAAATCGAGATAAAGTATATCAATCGCCCTACTCTTATCATACTCACTCAACATGACGTGGAAAAACTCGAGCAAGTTGGTGAGACACGACCTATGCCGTCTAAACATGTTGGGAGTCCCCAAGCAGCTTGTAGGAATCCAAATGGTCAACGATCCTATCCGCTATTATCCCCTCTAATAATTTACCTACAACTGAAGTGAGACTAATGGGACGATAGTTCCCTGGACTTTCGTGATCCCCTTTCTTAAAGATAGGGGTCACATTGGCTTCCCTCCAGTCACCAGGCACCTGGCCCGTCTCCAACGATTTGTTGAAGACTGTAGCCAGGTGGGGAGCCACCTGCTCGCGCACCTCCCGCAACACTCTGGTCTGGCCCAGGAGCCTTAAACGCGCTCAGTTTGTCTATTCTATCGGCAACGACTGTCGCGGTACATCGAACACTATCCAGGCCAGCACCTTCAAGCCTGACGCCTGGCTCGGGGATGGCGCGGGTATCCTCCCTGGTGATCACTCCCACAAAGTACTCATTAAGCACATTAGCGATGTCCGCGTCGGAGGTATGCAGAACGCCGCTGGGGGCCTTTAATGGACCTATCATGCTTCTAATGGGCTTTCTACTATTAACATAACTGAAGAATTCCTTAGGGTTCCCCTTGCGGAGGCTTGCCACCCGTAGTTCTTCGTTACGTTTCGCTAGCCTAACCTTCGCCTTCACTTCCCTACACAGGCGGACATACGCTTCAGTGTTCTCATGGGAACGATTGGCTTTCGCCCTCCTATACGCTACTTTCCTATTTCGGATAGCCGAAGCGATGTCACGACTGAACCACGTAGGCTGCGTTGAAGCAGGGGTGACCGGTTTTGAGGGTGTGGCAGCAGATTGCAGCACCATAAACTCATCCCGAAATGCACCCCCACACTCCCTCAACATCGCCGCCGACCTCTAACCCCATCTCACGTACGCTATCCCGGAGGCTAACAAAGTCCGCCCGCCGTAGATCGAGCTTACTGCCTCTCGAGTTACTACGCTTCACCCTAGGGACGCACACACGGAACTTAATCAGACCATGATCACTCCTGCCCAACGATTCGTCAACGGTGAGGGCAGTGACAAGGTTGTCTTCGGTCGTCAATACTAAGTCTAGAACGCTTTCGCCTCGTGTAGGATCATTGACCCACTGAGTGAGGAAGTTCTCATCAGCAAAGTCAACTAGCCTCCTCACTTCAGCATCAGCAGTCCTGTCTTCCCACTTTATTCCGCGACAGTTGAAGTCTCCTAAAACTACACACACCATATTCCGTAGCAGGCTACGGAGTTCGGTGTACGGGGCTGTATCCTACTCGAGAAGGAGATGCGGAGGTCTGTACACCAAGATTAACCTATAGTTCGTCCCTCCCACGTTCAGATCGACGCCAAGCAGCTCCCGTTCCGACCGGAACTGGCAGTCAACCGGACTCAACGTGTCCATGACATGTATTAGTACCCCACCCCCCTTCCTACGGGTGCGGTCTTTGCGAAACATTCTATACCCGGGAATTTCGAACTCCCCAACGTAGTCCCTACGATCAGTACGAATCGAGGACTCGGTGATAGCAACGATATCCTGATATTCTGGTGCTAAGAGCCCCCGTAGCTCGCAAAACTTGTTCCTAATCGACCTAGCATTAAAAAGCATTGCACGGAGGGAGCCTTCCCTATTCTGACCGCCCCCTAGCACGACCGGTTTCCCGAACAGCCAGGGCTGTCGGGAGTTGAAGAGCCCCTCACCAACGAGGGGGCAACTTCCGCAGGAGCCTGAGCCCCCTCCAACGTGGAAGGAGGGTCACTCACCTGTACCTGGACGCACCCTTCAGTTGAGGGTACGTCCGCCACCGGCTCAACATCATCTCTCCCCGGACTCGACCTCACCATTCTGTATAGGTGCCGGTCGAGCAGCGCGCCTAGCACACCTTTACCCTTGTTATTGAGGTGGACACCATCCCTCTGGTAAAGGTCCCACCTACCCGAAAATGCGTCGAAGGGGTCAATAAACCTCACGCCCAGCGGGACGCACAGGTCTTGCACCCTCTCGTTGATGCCAACGACCTTACTGAGCGCGTGGTCACTGGTATTCATCCGCGGTAAAATACCCATTAACATTCCCCTGTCTGTCTTCAGTTTTAGATCATCCGCAAGAGACATGATCTCGGTGATGATCCCTTCTGTAAGACCGACCCTACCGCCTTTGAGGAACAGGTCGTTGCCACCAGCGTGGACAACGATCGCAGTCCTCCGACTAGCCACGCGCACCTTCTCTACCTCCTTCCTTAAGTGCGCCGTTCCCCGCCCAAGTAAGCACCTTACCTTCCTCCTGTCCCGATTTGCAGAAGCAAAGTACTTCTCCTGGCCCCTGATCTGCGAGTCCCCAATCAAAACGGTGTCTTCCTCCTTCGAGCACAGAAGACTAAAGCGATTGGAGGTCCTGACAGGGGCAACTGGGATCTCAGGCTTCGGCTTCGCAGCCTTCTTGCCTGAGACCTTTCGATACCCGTCCCCACCCATAGACGCACTTACACCACCCGACCCACCCCGACCGGCAGCTACATCCTTCGGTTTCTTTGGGCCATCAGTAGGCCCCTTCCCACCCTTTTTCTTTATCGGCCCCTTCCCACCCTTCTCTATCGGCCCCTTCTTTACGCCCTCCACCTTGCTCCGCGGTTCCGTGCATTCGACGTGGGTCGCTGGCGAGAGAGAGAGAGAGAGAGAGAGAGGGGGGGGAGAAAGAGAAAGAGAGGGGGGAGAGAGAGAAAGAGAGAGAGTTACAAGTAGTTACAAGGAAAAGAAGTACCTCAAAAGGCCTTGCGGCCCATACCGAGGAGGTACCAATGGCAACGGGTGCCAGGGAAAATTTTCTACACCCTCAAATAGTGTGCAAGATTTGGTCTAACCTTTCCTTAAAGTGATCCACAGAGGAACTGTTCACAACTTCTGAAGGTAACCTGTTCCACGTGTCACAGCTCTTATAGGTAAAGTAATTCCCACACACACTAGTCCTAAACCATTTAAATCCAACTTCCAACCATTGTTGCGAGTTGGGTTATCATTTAAACTAAACATGCTTCTAAAATCGACATCTTTACACCCGCGTCACGTAAGCGTCGATTGTAGCCCATATGCCTAACGGAAGAGAGAGAGAGAGAGTTACAAGTTACAAGGACAAGAGGAAGCCTCAAAGACCTTTCGGTCCACTCTGGGAGGTTCCTGTTATTAAAAGTTTATTTTTCTTTCAACTATCCTAGCAGTAGTAGAAAACTGGATAGAAAAGTTGAAGGCTCTCTCCCCACCCTCCGCTCCCTCCCTGCCCGAGGCAGGTACGGAAAAAGGTTGAAGAAAATACCTTGACCCTGGAAAAGTAGCCAAGGAAATTTTACAGGAAAGTGGAGAATATATAAATAGCTCTATATTTAGCTTGCTCACAGAGACACCGTGCAAGCGAACTCCTGCAGAGTTTTCTTATGTTTTAATCTTAAACTATGAGAGTATTCAGTACTTTGTCTAACCTATTTTTAAACACATTTACACTTTGACTGGAAACAACCTCTGAGGGAAGTTGGTTCCAGATATTAACTATTTTATAGGAAAATAAATTTCCGCAGACAGAGGTCCTAAATGTCTTTAGTTCCAGTTTAAACCCATTATTTCTTGTCGGATTGGCATTAAGTGAGAATAAGTGTCTGTAATCTACCCTGTCTATTCCTTTGAGCATCTTGAAGACTTGAATAAGCTGACCTCGCAACCTCCTCGTCTCTAAGCTAAACAGATTTAGGCGCTCCAATCTCCGTTGGTAGCTTTGCATTCTCATTGAAGGGATCAATTTTGTAGCCCTTGCTTGTACTCTTTCTAACCTTTCTATGTCCTTCCTGAGGGATGGAGACCAAAACTGCGCACAGTATTCCAGTTGAGGTCTGACTAGGGAATTATAAAGACACATTACAGTCTCCTTGTTCCGAAACTGGAACTGTCTTTTAATATAACCTAATAATTTTAAGGCCCTCTTTTCGACTTCTGCACAGTGCTTCGACGGTTTCAGATCGTTGCTGATATAGACTCCCAAGTCTTTCTCTAGATCGGTCTCAGTCAAGTTCCTTCCCAAGAGAGAGTAATAGGTCTTCGGGTTTTTATAACCTATGTGCATTACCTTACATTTGTCCAAGTTGAATGGCATCTGCCAAGTAGCAGACCATTCGCCCAACCTGTCAAGATCGTTCTGAAGCGTTCTTACGCCCTCCTCAGTACCTCTCCTCAGAGAGAGAGAGAGAGAGAGAGGAGAGAGAGAGAGAGAGAGAGAGAGAGAGAGACTCAGGGATGTTTTGTAGTGGAAAAGAGTAGAGCGAGAGACGAAGGGTCATAAGTGTGTTTTCATTTCAGAAAGAAAGGGATTGCAAATGAGGATGTCTATATGAGGTGAGAGAAAACACTTCAATTGCTATAGAAAAAAAAATTCATTTCACATGTATAGTTTGTTTATGAAAAAAAGACATATATATATATATATATATATATATATATATATACGGCTATTGATTGATGAGGTGGAAAACGCAGTTTAATAATAAACAGGAACACCAGAGAAAAAATAAACATCCTTTAAAATTTAAACGGTACCAACGTTTCGGAATGTACTAATTCTCTCTTCAGGCCTAAAACAATAAAAGGACAATCCACATACAAAATACAAATTGCAATTGTAAGTTGCTTAATTAATAACAATTTAAAGTAACAAAGTTAAAATTATAAAAAGTAACTAAGAAAATATAAAAACATTAAAACTAAAAGATAAATAGATGAAATTAAAATAAAATTACAATTATAAAAAGTAGCTAGGAAAATATAAAAGCATTAAAACTAAAATATAAATAAATAAAATAAAATAAACAAGTACCTTAACTAAAACATAGCAGATCTACCGATGATTCATCAAAATTGAGGTCTAGTTTTAATTTATAAATGAACAAAGATGCCATAATTTTAAGCTTAAGGTCAGAGCTTCCGGCAGCAAGTACGACGAAACTAGACTGTAAAATTGGGTGGGTATTGTTATGTGAATGGTTACGTATGAGAGAATTAAGTGGTTTGCCGAGAGGTAAATTTGTATGGACCAATTTACCTAGATGTTCGTAAATACGAGATTTTAGGCGTCTTTTTGTTTTACCTATATATGACCCCATACAGTGGTCACACTTGTATTGGTAAACTATAGATGACTTAAGAGGTGTAGGAATAACATCCTTGTATTTAAATAAGTGATAAATCGATTTAGACGGGGTGAATATAATTTTTATACATAGTTGTGTGTAGAATTCCTTGAGCAATTTTAAAAGTTTGTTTCTAATGTTAAAACTTGAAGTTCCCATATAAGGCAAAGTGAAATGCACGATATCTTTGGGAACTGTAATTACGTCTCTAGTTGTGGGGTTTATTAGTCTATTTAGGTTTCTGCCTATTGTAGTCTCCAACAATGTTGAAAAAATAGACCCTAAATAATAAACCCCACAACTAGAGACGTAATTACAGTTCCCAAAGATATCGTGTATATCACTTTGCCTTTTATGAGAACCTCAAGTTTTGACATTAGAAACAAACTTTTAAAATTGCTCAAGGAATTCTACACACAACTATGTATAAAAATTATATTCACCCCGTCTAAATCGATTTATCACTTATTTAAATGCAAGGATGTTATTCCTACACTTCTTTAGTCATCCATAGTTTACCAATACAAGTGTGACCACTGTATGGAGTAATATATAGGTAAAACAAAAAGATGCCTAAATCCCACCCAATTTCACAGTCTAGTTTCGCCGTACTTGCTGCCAGAAGCTCTGACCTTAAGTTTAAAATTATGGAATCTTTGTTCATTTATAAATTAAAACCAGACCTCAATTCTGATGAATCATCGGTAGATCTGCTATGTTTTAGTTAAGGTACTTGTTTATTTTATTTTATTTATTTACCTTTTAGTTTTAATGTTTTTACATTTTCTTAGTTACTTTTTATAATTTTAACTTTGTTACTTTAAATTGTTATTAATTAAGCAACTTACAATTGCAATTTGTATTTTGTATGTGAATTGGCCTTTTATTGTTTTAGCCCTGAAAATGGAATTAGTACATTCCGAAACGTTGGTACCGATTAAACGTTGAAGGATGTTTATTTTTTTCCCTGGTGATCCTGTTTATTATATATATATATATATATATATATATATATTAGGTCATCCCATAAGTAATGCGGCATTTTTAAATTTTTTTTTTTTTCCATTTTTAGCATTATTTTACGGATAGAAATCAATCAACTCTTTGAAGTTATTTATATTTAAATAAATATTTATTTAAATATAAATAACTTCAAAGAGTTGTTTGATTTCTATCCGTAAAATAATGATAAAAATGGAAAAAAAAAAAATTTAAAAATATGCCGCATTACTCATGGGATGACTAATATATATATTATATATATATATATATATATATATATATATTATATATATATATATATATTGATAACCTTGCTTTTGCTTCAAACCGAAATTGTTCATTCTCACGAAGATCAAGATTGTTTCCCCACCTTAGACCTACAACTTAACGTAGAATTCGAACTCGACCCACCACGAGTGGTCAGAAATTACAGTCTTCACCTGGACTCGTTCTCACGACCTCCAATCAGTAGCCCAGCGTCTTAACTACTAAGCTCCCCTGAATACCCATTTATCTACGAACTAAATTTTTTTTAATGTCAGGATGAACAGTTGGATGAGCTGAGCGTCGCCTGTCATTGGCCGGAATCAAACCCGGAACCGATGGATTTGGAGATAGCGGTGCTAACTACTATACCACCAAATCGCATAATAAATATATATATACAAACAGGGTACCCCAAATTCCTACTTTAGTTTTTGTTCACTCCTTGCAAAAAATGAGACTTTTTGGTACTTTATATATACAGTATATATGGTGCTACTGTAGTATGCGGTCTACCGACGATTGGTTAGGTTTAGTCATGATATTTTCGTTAAAACTAACGAAAATATCATGACTAAACGTAACCAATCGTCAAGGGCGATTGACAATGGGATGTAAACAAACAATTAGTAAACAAGATAAGAAGCTATAATTAAAAGGTAGACCGCCAAATCGTAGGTAGACCGCATACTACAGTAGCACCGTATATATATATATATATATATATATACAGGGCGTCCCAAAAAAATGTATACATACTTTAAATAATTATAAAGGCAGTGTTTATTAAAATACATTTCATTTTCAAAATGTAATAGAATCTACAGACATTATTTAATTGTTTTGTCAACGCCTGTTTTCAAACTGACGTCCGTTCTGGTCCAGGCACTGCTGATAACGCGAAGCAATGGAATCGCAAACATCACGAAACATTTCGTTTGGTATTTGTGTGCATTCTCGTTCAATGGCTGCTCTCAATTCAGCGACTGTTGCAGGTTTTATAGCGTAGACTTTGTCTTTTAAGTATCCCCATAAAAAAAAGTCTAGTGGTGTGAGGTCTGGTGAACGCGGAGGGTATTCTACGAAACCCCTTCGTCCAATCCACATCCACATCGTGCCAAGTACCACTCGCAATACTCCACTCTTCGGTCCGGATCATCATCTTCATTAATAGCATGGACTAATCTTGGAATGTAACTTTTCCATTGACAGCGCTTCAAAATGCGTTGGACAGACGATTCTGAAATTCCTACCTCACGACTCGCTTGCCGCACAGATTTTCTTGGACTTCGATGATACGTTTCCAGTACTCTTTCTTGCTTTGTGGGGCTTGTCGATGTCCGTGGTCTTCCGGAACGCTTCTTGTGGACATTCTGAACAGTTCCATCGGCTTCAAACTTATCTCTAATTCGAGTGATGGTAAGTCGCGTTGGTGGATCTGTTTGAAACTCCCTCCTAAACTGTCTTTGCACTTCAACTGCGTTTTCACACTTCCAGTAGCATTTTAGAATGAATTTCCTTTGTTCAAAGCTTAGTCTGACTGCCATTATTAATTCTAATGGGTTTAACTTGGAAAGAAAGAAACATCAATTGAGCTATCAGCTGTTAAAGTGTGTATACATTTTTTTGGGACGCCCTGTATATATATATATATATATATATATATATATATATATATATATATATATATATGATGCAAACCCACAGGGAAAAATAAAATGATTCCAAGGCTTTTTGTGTATTCAGAAGTACACCTCGTCATTCCCTGATGAAGTGTATTTCCAAATACACAAAAGGCTTTGGAATCATTTTTCTTTTTCCCTATGGGTTTGCATCATTCATTCATTCCACGTGTTTAATTGTGAAATTCATCCCATATATATATAATATATATATATATATATATCAAAGCTATTGACTTCTCCTTAGGGAAACGGAGCTTACAGATGAACAGAAGGATCAACACAACGGCAAACATTTTCATTTATTTGTACTTCAGACGTTTCGACAAATCTTTTGTCATCATCAGTGAATTAAGTCTTAAAACCTTAAAACAAAAGTAAAAAGTGAAAAGTGAAAATTACATCAATACAATATTAAAACCATTAAAATTAAAACCTTAAAGCAAAATGAAAATTGCATCAATACAAAATTAAAATCATTTAAATTTCCATCACTATAAAAACTAAAATTAAATTAAATTACCTCAATAGGTAAATACACAATGTTTACATCCACCTCCATACTTCGCCTCACTCAGACTCAATTTAAAAACATTCTCGAAATAGTGTGTTTTGATAACACTAGGCAACAAAGATTTTGTTACAGAAGACCAAATAGGTGCTCCTAGCTAATTTCGGTATGCTGATTTCAAATCTATAATTAGATTTTTTCTATCACGTCTAGATTTTGTGTAAAATGCAAATCACTTTTAGTAAAATTTTCTACCACGTCCAGATTTTGGTTTTAATCGGCTTAATGCCAGTAATATGAAACTTGCTTTTCAAGGTTAAAGCAATTTTTTTTGCCAACTATATACAAATTCGAACAATTTTGATAAATAAAATTTATCCCGAGTTGGCAACACTGAGTCAAGAGCATAGTAACGGGCAACGGCCCAACGGTCAGTCGCTACGTGGCAGTCAAGCAGAACGGTTGTTGAAGCTCTCTGCTGATGAGCAAGTGACAGGTTGTGGTGACTTGTGTGTTTTTATAGCATTTGTTTTGTACTACGGTGTGTATTTCTTTTTATTTTGCACATCGTAATAATTACTTTCTACGTTTTTTCAGATATTGTATGGTAATTCAAAATGGCATCAAATAGACGTGCTTGTGTAAATCACCCAGACAACTTTTGCTTTGTCTGTGGACAATATACACCTAAGCCACAACGTAGAAACATAACAACAAAGATTAAACTTGCCTACAAGTGTTATTTTGACTGTAAGTTAGGAGACCAACAGAGGGACTGGGCACCAAATATTTGCTGTGCACAGTGCAATGCAATGTTAATAGCTTGGATGAATGGTAAAAGAAAAGCTATGCCGTTCTCAGTCCCCATGGTTTGGCGTGAGCCGAAAAATCACTTCAATGATTGTTATTTTGTTTGACAAAGATTGCTGGTTTCACAAAGAAAAACAAATCAAAGATCACGTACCCAAACTGCGAATCAGCAATGAAACCAGTACCACATGATGAAACAAATCCACCACCAGTTCCACCAGCAACGATAACAGACAGCAGTTCATCTGAAGATTCTGCTAGTGATATAGAAACAGGGAAAGATGGCATATATGTTCCAGATGCAAATATTTCCCCACATTTGTTAAGTCAAGCGGAGTTAAATGACTTAGTGCGCGATTTGGAATTACCAAAAGAAAAGGCAGAGTTGCTTGGTTCAAGACTTCAAGAATTTAATCTTCTCCAACCAAACACCAAAGTTTCCCATTTCCGCCATCGCCATTTGCAGTTTTCATCATTTACTTACAGGAAGAAAACGTTTGTTTCTGCCACGATATCAGTGGTCTGATGCAAGGGATTGGCTGTCGCTATGATCCAAAAGAATGGAGACTGTTCATTGACTCTAGTAAAGCTAGCCTTAAAGCTGTATTACTGCACAACGGCAATGAAAAACCTTCAATACCTGTAGCACATGCCACTGGCCTTAATGAGACTTATGAATCGATGAAACTGCTGCTAAGACTCATCAAATATAAGGACCACACATGGAATATTTGTGGCGACCTTAAAGTTGTATCATTACTTCTTGGGTTACAGTTGGGCTACACAAAGCATATGTGCTTTTTGTGTCTATGGAACAACAGAGATGACAAGAACCACTACAAAAAACATGATTGGCCATCTAGAACTGAACATGTTGTTGGTAAATACAATGTGAAACACCCAGCACTTATTGACCCTCAGAAAGTACATCTTCCACCACTTCACATTAAACTTGGCCTTATGAAAAATTTCGTGAAGGGTATGGATCATCAAGGTAGTGGTTTCCAATATTTAAAGGATAAATTCAAAGGAATATTGACAGATGCTAAGCTAGAAGCTGGAGTTTTCACTGGACCACAGATCCGCAGTGTCATCCACGACTCATCGTTTCCATCTAACCTAAATGAGAATGAACTAGGAGCATGGACATCTTTCGTTGAAGTTGTCAAAAATTTTCTTGGAAACCACAAAGCTGAAAACCACCGTAAACTCGTAGAAAACATGCTTAAATCTTATGAAATAATGGGATGCAGAATGTCTTTGAAAATTCATTTTTTACATTCTCATCTTGACTTCTTCCCGGCCAACCTTGGGGCTGTAAGTGACGAGCATGGTGAGCGCTTCCACCAACAGATCTCAGTTATGGAAAACAGATACCAAGGTAATTTCAACCCAAATATGATGGGAGATTATTGTTGGTTCCTGCAGAAGGAGAGCTCGTCATCCTACAAGCGACAAAGGAAGAGGACACACCAAAGTTTCACTTAAGAACAGGAATTTGCCTTTCAGTAGTAACAACAAAATACTAACGCGCTTTGGGTGGATGGTTGGGCGCAGGGGTGGTAACTCCGCCAGCGGAATTCCGCTGTCTGTCTTAAGCCAGAATAAAGGAGGAAAGACATCCCTGTTCACTAATTATTTAAGTATGCTTAACATAAAACGTGGCACGGAAAAGTAGCTTAGACGGCTTTCGTAATAGAAGCGGGTAAGAAAAAAAAATGAAAAATAGGGGTTTTCGGTTACACAAAATCTGGACGTGATAGAGAAATTTGGATATCAGATCTGAAATCAGCATCAGCGCTTTAGTAGGAATCAGTAGTTCACGTGTCTGTAACAAAAAAAAAGTTGAAATTTGTTGCCTAGTGTAATCTTTTATTATTTAATAGCAACCTTTACAGCCAAATTGATGGGGTAGCTATGGGTTCCCCGTTAAGCCCAACACTAGCAAATGCATTTCTTTGCCATTACGAAGAAATTTGGTTGAAAAGTTGTCCTAGTAGTTTTAAACCCATATATTACAGAAGATACGTGGATGACACTTTCTTAATATTTAACCATCCTTCACACGTAAAACTTTTTCTTGATTATCTTAATAAACAACATAGTAATATTAAGTACACGTGTGAAAACGAAACAAAAATAGTTTACCTTTCCTGGATGTTTTAGTTAAACGGGCTCATAATAAGTTCCATACTTCACTATTTCGAAAACAAACTTTTACTGGCTTGGGAACCAATTATTTAAGTTGTATGTTTTATAAATATAAGATTAGTGCTATAGTAACATTATTAACAAGAAGTTACCGTATTTGTTCGGATTACTTTTCGTTAAACGAAGAATTTAAATTTTTAAAACAGTACTTTATTAACAATTACTACCCTTCTCCTCTATTCGATAACCAATTAAAGAAATTTTTAAATAACACTTTTGATACTAAACTCCCCATAACTACAGTACAAAAAGAAACCAGATATATTAAATTACCTTTTTATGGTTATTTATCATTGCGTATTCGAGGTGAATTGTCCAAACTGCTCAAGTCTAGTTATCCCCAAATAAATTTTAGATTCGCCTTCGTCAACCCACTTAAATTATCAAATTTTTTAAAGTTCAAAGATGAATTCCCCAAAAGTGTATGCCCTAATGTTGTTTACAAATACACGTGCGACAGCTGTAAGGCTGCGTATATTGGCAGCACTCAACTCCAACTGGAGGTGCGCCTTTCTCAACATTTGGGCTTGTCAGTCCGTACCAACCGTCCCCTCAGTAGCCCTCCACAATCCGCAATTAGAAACCATAGTAATGAAAACGACCATCCCCTTCTCAAAACTCAGTTTGAAATTTTAACTAGATCCAATAACCTTACAGAACTCCGAATTTTAGAATCTTTGTACATCTATAGAAACAAACCCTCCCTTAATAATAATAGCTCATCCTACAAATTACAACTCTTTTAACTAACCAACCGATTCTCACAGACATACCCTTTCTAATCCTCTGACCATCCAGTGTTCTCTTAGACTTTGCCAAGTATGGAGGTGGATGTAAACATTGTGTATTTACCTATTGAGGTAATTTAATTTAATTTTAGTTTTTATAGTGATGAAATTTAAATGATTTTAATTTTGTATTGATGCAATTTTCATTTTGCTTTAAGGTTTTAATTTTAATGGTTTTAATATTGTATGATGTAATTTTCACTTTTCACTTTTTACTTTTGTTTTAAGGTTTTAAGACTTAATTCACTGATGATGACAAAAGATTTGTCGAAACGTCTGAAGTACAAATAAATGAAAATGTTTGCCGTTGTGTTGATCCTTCTGTTTATATATATATATTATATATATATATATATATATACGCCGTGTATGGCACTAAAACTAGGCCACTATTTCAAATGTACTGTATATTTTAAACAAATAATGTAAACAAACTTTAAAACAAGCTTTTTCAGTATAGGATCACTTATCTTACACATCATGACAAGAGATGTTCAAACTGCCCTCCGTCATTATCCCTCCAAAGCTCAAGACGCATTCGCCACTCGTTGACAACACTGTTCAGAAACTGTAGCGATATGCTACGTCATTCGTCCACGATTGTAGCTCTAATTTGTTGAACATTTCGGATTTGATAACCAGGCCGGTAAACCTTTTCTTTTAGTGCTTCCCACACTGAGTAGTCCAACGGATTTAAATCCTGGCTATTCGCCGGCTACATTGCAGGTTCTATGAATTCACGGGCTGTTTGTCTTAGGTAAACAACTGTGTCTTCCGCACGATGAGAATTTGCACCATCACCTATATTTGTCTAATATCTTGAAAATATGGAACAAGAACACGATTACAATAATATTCCGAATCCAATCGTATTCCTGGTTCTACAAAAACTATCCTTGTCTTTCCAAGTTTTGAAAATGCTGCACCGACCATTACACGAGGAGAAAATCTCTGTGTTTCTCTTAACGACCTTTCAGGTGCTATATCACGTTTCCTTGAGACAGCGGCATATACACGATCATTCTTTTTATTAATTGGTTTACTAACTGTAAGTATTTTCTCATCACTAAACCATATCGTACGAACTGCGCACGGTGAAAATGTAACGAGTAATTGTTGGCAACATAGCAAGCGATTTTGCTTATGAATCTCGATTAAAGCTTGTACTGAAATTCCTTTGTATGCCTTCAAGTTTAGGTCAAATTTTGCTATTCGCCGAACACTTCTGTCAGATACTCCTGTTTCCATGGCTATTTCATTTGGCATTAAATGTGTTCCAGGTTCTTCTTGACTCACTATTGTTGTTTCTACGAGATCGATATTTGCTTGTGTTCGAGCTGTTCTACTCCTCCCACTACCCTTTCTACACTTTACATCACCAGTTTCCTTCACTTTGTCTATAATATAATTCAAACCACCTCTAGTCCATGGCTTATTCGGAAACTCTGTAAGTAATTTTCGTGCTCCCCAACCTTTTTCTAACCAACAATTTTTTATTAATAACTCGTCTTCACGCGAATACTTCGGCATTATTTCACAGGTTAAATCAGAAATATGGCCTAGCCCATGGTTTAACAGCTACTGAAATTTGGAACTAGCAAATGGGGAAAAGCAAATGAGGACTAGCAAATGGGGCCTATAGCCGCGCTTTTTCGAGCGTTAGTACGTTTGTTTTGCTTACAAAAAACCTTTATAATATATATATATATATATATATATGTACATTATTCATTCCTAGTTCTCATTTCCCGATCCGTTCTGCCTGTCAGGTGAAACCCTTTTAATATTTTGATACATCGCTTAATTATTGCAAATGTTAGATATTTCCGCCCAGTGGAAGTTACAGGTTGAGTGAGAGGAAGAGCTCTGCAATTGCAATTCCAAGCTCATGTCCGTGGATGATACACTCTCTCTCTCTTTACAATATTGTCGTTGTAACAATTGTGTGTGTGTATATATATATATATATATATATATATATATGTATTGTGTTTGGGTGCCTGTTTGTGCGTGTCTTGCTAAAACCATTTTCAATAAAAAGCCGTTTACACAGAAATTAGATATACTGTATAGTTTCAATAAATTATTTATTATATGTTGTGAAAACAATGGAATAGTTTTTATGTATAATGAAAATGAAAATGAAAAGGTTTATTGGCAGACTGTAGTCCATATGACAAATATTATTAATACAATGACAGTTCACATACTAAGGATAGAAATATATACAATTGATTAGAAATAATACTGTAATATCTAAGTTAAATGGAACTACAGACAGACGTTTTCATACCAAGAATTCCATAGCTTAGGCCTTAGAGGATAAATGGCAGTACTCATGGATAGCTTGGATAATCGGGTTGGTTGATTTTTTAATTCTTTGCATTAGACTATATTGAGCACGTCTAGTTACCTCCGGGAAGCTCGGGACATTGCGGGTACCAAACATTTGCGAAGCTGAGAATCTCGGGGGTAATTTATGTAAGAGTCTAAAAGACCTGTTGTACAGCAAATTTAGGGTTCTGCCAGAACCTTTTTTATAATTCACCCACAGTTGCTGTCCATATATGTTACTGCAGAAAGTATGAAAGAGTGTCTTTAGCTTCACTTGTACAGAATCGAAAGTTCCTTATGGTCATATTCGCTTTAGCACACAGGCTTCGAGATTGTTTTCTTATATCCGAGTCATCACTCAAGGAGCTAGTAATAGTTTGACCCAAATACTTAAACTCTTGTACTTCCTCAATTACGTCACCATTCATTTTAAACTTTATATCAGCTGGCTGATTACAGCTTTTAGGATGAAATTGCATAGCCTTAGCTTTTGTAACATTAAAAAGAATATCATGTTTCTTCGAATACACTTCTCAGACTTTTAGTAGCCGATCCAGACCTTTAACAGAGGGGCTTATTAACACCATATCATCGGCATAAACTAAGTTATTTATCCTTGTGTTATCTATACAACATCCCATTGTTGCCTCATTAAGTGAAGCAATTAATCTGTCAATATACACATTAAACAGCACAGGGGAGAACAAGGAGCCTTGTCTCACCCGGCAAGAGGAGCCAAAACACTCGGATAGTACATTACCTCACCTAACGGTGAAAGATTGGTGGGAATACCAAAATTTCAATACGTTTAATATGTACATGGGAACCTTCCTGTCTTCTAGTTTTCAAATAAAATATTGTGGTTCACCCTATCATATGCCTTACTTATATCTAGGAAACAGCTATAAATAGTTGAATTACTGTCAATGTATTTAGATATTGTTTCTTTAGGTACATAGATACACGGGTCAGTTGAGTGTGACCTTTTAAAACCAAACTGATTAGGAGATGTCCATAGGAAATCATTTAATCGGAGTAAAAAGAGTTTTTCTAGTAGTTTCGAGAAGCAGGAAGCGACAGCAATAGGACTGTAATTATTGCTGGACGGAATGTCTCCGTACTTATTTTTGACCAGGGGCAAGATATATACCCTCATGAACTCTGCAGGGATATAGCTATGAGCAAGCATGGCTGATAGGAGCAATGATATATGCAGACATACTACGTCATTGGCATATTTTAAGTGCTCATTCGATAAGTTATCTACCCCTGACGCCGAACCAGTCTTTAACTCTTTAATTAACCTCTTTACTTCAGAAACTGATATCAAAGTATTTTCCCTTGTCCCTCCCACAGTCGTTTCGCTGCAATCTATCTTAAGATTATCCCTACGCACACTGTTTAGAATGTTATAGTGGTTTTTCCACAGCTTTGCAATTTCATCCTCCCCCGACACCCCATCGACTGTCGGAGGGAGGACATTTTTTACACCCGTTTGATTCTTAACAAATTTCCAAAATTTGTTATTATCGTTATTTATGTGAGCTTCACAGGATTTTGATGCTCGAATAGACTCTTCTTCCTGTTTACATCGCCTTATGGCCGCCTTATACTGACCCCTACTTCTACACATATTATGTATACTGGTCCTAATCTGGGTCTACCATGAAAGCACCACATATCATAGGCGTCTTTCGATTCCCTCTTCAGGGGGGCAATAAAATCATTCCATCCAGGAATAATCTTAGTATGATAGTTGTAAGATTTAATCAGGGGGCTTCCTGCTTCTCTTAACAGGGATATTATCTTACTATAATACCTATCTATGAGTTTACAGTGAGAATCATTTGAGCAAGAATTACTACAGGCAAGATGCAAAAATTTCTAAATTATTAAAGAGGTGACTTGTTCTGTCTTTGTATTCTATTCTCTGTTGCATATTAACATTGGACCAATCGACGCGATTATTCTCACCTATTGAGTTCTTGTTAAGTCGTGTTGCCCATAAATTGGTAAAGTTAATTAATATTTCTAATGGTCTATGATCAGAAAGAAGGAAATCATGCAGAATATGAACTCTAACAATTCGATCCTTTAGATTATTACTAGTGAGACAATGATCAATCCACCTGGTGGTACCACTCATATCACTAACGTATGTAAAATTATCACTGGTTACCCGTAATACATCTACATCACTTATAATACTTAAATTGGCCGACTCGCACATGTTAACCAATTCTCCAAAGAATTTTGAGTTCAAATGCGCGTTAAAGTCCCCCATTATTATACAGTGAGATTATTTGGGGTTATCTGATAATGACTTAATTTTGTACAGCAAATCAATGTATTCATCTATAGATTACTGCCGTTGTTGTATGGTAAAATAGGGTACTTACGTATTGTCGGGACTACCAAACTGTTTATTATGTATTTTTGCTCTCGTCATTTTCGTTTAAACTAACAAAAATATCACAACTTAACCTAACCAATCATCAAGGGCATACAGTTGACCTAACTGGGCATTCAGTTGACCTAACCGGGCATTCAATTAACCTAACAGGTTAATTTCTAATGATCTGAAAAAAGGAAAGATTTTAGGTTAGGTTAGGTTAGCTACGAAAAACAAAATAAAACGGAAAATGCCCGGTTAGGTCAACTGAATGCCCGGTTATGTCAACTGAATGCCCGGTTAGGTCAACTGTACGCCCTTGATGATTGGTTAGGTTAAGTTGTGGTATTTTCGTTAGTTTAAACGAAAATGACGGGAGCAAAAATACATAGTAAACAGTTTGGTAGTCCCGATAATACGTAAGTACCTAAAATAGATTTTCTATCAATTAACTATAGACCAACAGGCTACAGCATAGGCTCAATAACTACTTTCAGGGTTTTTTAATTTGAAATCAAATATATAAATAAGTATATCAAATAAAATACTCTGTAAATGGAATAAAAACAAAGAAAAATATCCAGCATGTGTGTAAAAATTCTAAAATATTTTATACTAATTAATGTTAGGCCTAAGCCCTGGATGAGGGGTTACCAAGTAATTTTCTCTGTGGTCCGCATAGGCGCAGGTGTTTCTGTCGGGGTAAGCGTTTGTCTCAATATTTAACTTGTGAGCGAAATATGTGTTCGTTTTGTATCGTTTCGTTTGGCCAAATGAAAGCGACGTCCTTTTACTTCTTTCTGTATTAGTAAAGGTTAGGTTAGGTTAGTTGAATTTTGAGGTAGATTTATAGAACCTAAAATGATAAAATATGGCGCATGACTTAAATTTTAGCGCAAAACTTTTCTAACTCGACCAAAAGAGTTCCTGCATTATTTGATTCGAGGTTGGTATTTTATTAGGTATTTAATTACATGACATTTGAATATAATTTTGTGGTCACGACAATGTATATTAAACATTGAACATAATAAATTCAATAGTAACAATTAATATGATCCTGAGTTGTGGGAAAAGAAGATTTTAGCATTATTTGAACACTTTTAGGTTTACATTTTAAATAAAACTTTTTTAACAACACTTGAAAAAAAGGTTTTTGACGGCTCAATGTCTTTTTCGCAGAAAAAAAATGTTTTTTGTTTAAATGACCTCCCCCCCAAAATACGTCACATCGTTATATATATATATATATATATATATATAATATATATATATATATAGTGACCTATGGATCACCAGTTTGATGTGGCTAAGAAAGGCTTACTATAATTACTGAATAAAATTGAAGTGAATAATTAGGGGTCACCGGCGTGGGCCTACAGCCCAAACAAACAATATTCAATAAGGAGAGAGAAATTACTTTGTTGTTTTGTGTTTAATTAGGAAAATAAATCAATTATTTGTTCACAGCAATTAACAGTTTAATAAAGGTATTTATAGTGATTAACAATTACAGTATATAACGGCATTTATACGATGCTAACGATGACTGATTCTTAGCAATAAGGAATGGTTATACAGTCTAATTGTTAAGTAAGTACACTAATTCAGATAGGCTAATGAGATATGCAGAGGTGAACACAGAATAAATAATGAAGCCTATTGATAACTGAAATAATGCAAGTACGGTTGGTACAGTAAATGGATTAGGTCGTTAAGAATGAACACAATAACAGTGATAAAAATTACGGTATTGGTACAACACTTGAATAGGCCTACTGCGGTCTTAACGAGAGAGTTAGTTTGAAACGGTAATGAAGACACTTTTAGGGCCTACGCGATTAGGCAGAGCTTGTGGGAGCACGACGAAACAAAAACACTGTAGGCCGAGTAAGGACCGACAAGAGGCTTACCGCGATGCTAGATAATTCTGGAGACTGAAGAAACCTACGTGAGGGTTTGACCGTATTGCGTTTCGCCGTAGATGACTTTGGAGACTGTAGGCCTACGTGAAGTTTGACCGTATTGCGTTTCGCCGTAGATGTCTTTGGAGTCTGTAGAGGGCCTACGTGAAGAAGGATGTACTGAGGGCCTGTTGAGATACTTGGTGAATGGGCGCCGATCGAATTGTGGTGAAGGATGAGTGAAGAGCAGTGAGGTTTGTGGCTTGTAGTGTACTAAAAGGTTACGGACCTTGGCTTCGAAGGACTGCTTCTGCAGGCAGACTGGCCTTGCCGGCGAGAGGATGAGTGTTGAATACTGGTAGAGACTTCTTGAAAAGGGGCCAAAGGAAACGCCTACAGCAGTGATGCTGTTTCTTGCAGGATGAAATTGTGGAGTCGCCTCAAGTTTTGCTTCGTTTCTTGTATGGTTGAAGTGTGGCTTGAAGGACTGAGGACGGCTGAGGTCGAAGCGGCGCTACATGAAAAGGGAGATTCATGAGAAGTAACGAGCAGAGTGAGAACGAGTTTCAGTGAACTCTGGCTTATCTAGGCTCGCAAGACACTAACTTTTTTCGGGCCTTTTTGGGAAAAACTCACGCGTCCTTTTGTTTCTCTATCCTTGAAAACCACGTGTGTTTTTCGATTTTTAATGATTCCCAGATGTCTGCGAACGGCGAGGAAAGGAACTTCTTTGACTGACATTTACACACACACACACACACACACACACACATATATATATATATATATATATATATATATATATTATGGAGAAGGAAACTTCTCTTCAGGAAGACGTAAATTTTTATTTCTTAACACTAATACAGTTTTGGCTCTTCGCAAGCCCTTCTCAATTGGTGATGACCGTATAAACAGAGAACAGAGTTTATATACACCTGGAAGTTAATTACACTGGGTAACAAAATTTGAAAAATTTTCTGTTTATTGTGATTTTTGTCGTTTCTTAATGATTTCGGGGCGCTGATTCCAAAAATGATATTGGTTTTGCTCTATCATCAACCGTTTCAAAAATATAGGTTATCACACTTTTCATATGGCAAAGTATATAAAGAAGGCTAACATAAATATTTGCTGAAAATAAAAACACTATTGGAAATTAATGTTTATTGAGCCAAAATTGTTTGACAAACCCAAAATGGTGCAAAGGACATAATATATATCATGAGGAGAACCGATAAGAGAATAACAAGCCTCGTTATGCAGTGTGCGTTCCTTAAAAATGCACTGAAGAACGCGACTTCCGCGTATGAACATCCTTATCCTTTCTGATCAGCGACCATACGTAGTCTCCCATCATGGAAGCATCCCAATGGCCCTGGTACCTTTTCTCTATCGTTTGAATATCTTGATGGAATCTTTCGCCATGTTCTTCACTCACATCGCCCAGGTTATCACGAAAAAACTCTAGACGTGAATGAGGATAGTGTAATTTTAAAGACGTAGGGCACCCTATTTTGCCATAGCACTTAATCAAGTTTGACACTAACTCCTTATAGTTTGGTGCGTTATGGTTGCCTAAAATCCCACGAACCACATCACGGAAAGCACACCAAGCCTCTTTTTCGATCGGAGTCATCTTGGCTTCAAGGTTCTTTGAATTCAACAGCGCCTTGACTTGTGGTCCTACAAAGATGTCAGCCTTGACTTTGGCCTCAGAGAGTTTAGGGAACATGACCCGAATCTGTTGGAAAACTTCCCCTCCAAAATCTAACGCGGTTACAAACTGCTTAATTAGACCCAACTTAATATGGAGAGGTGGTGGCAGAACTATGTCAGGCTTCAGAAGAGGATCCCTGAGTACATTGTACTTTCATGGTTGCAGTCCTTCACGTGGAGGCCAAGGACCTGTTTTATAGTGCTCAGTTGAAGCTCTGCTATCCCACAGGCAAAGAAAACATGAATATTTAGTAAACCCTCTTTGTAAACCTAACAGGAAACCAATTATTTTGAAATCACCACACACGCCCCAGTTATATTGTTCATACCTGATTTGAGTGAGCAGTTTGACATTTTCATAGTCCTCTTTCATTTGAACAGAATGTGCAACTGGTATAGATGGATA
The DNA here is from genome assembly GCA_023014485.1 of Bathynomus jamesi. NCBI lineage: Eukaryota > Metazoa > Arthropoda > Malacostraca > Isopoda > Cirolanidae > Bathynomus > Bathynomus jamesi. The sequence goes on along the minus strand of JAJOZX010006416.1, from coordinate 117,595 downwards.
TTTGTTCCCATTGAGGAGTAGAACAGCTTTTAAACTCCGAGTTGAACTGTCAATAAACAGGCGCCACTCTGAGGGTATATGTGTTAACCCAATAGCTGTGAATAGACCATTAACCTCGCTGCATTAACAGAGAGAGCCATTGACATCGTAGAACCTTGCAAACTCTTCATGCCGCTTTCGGTATACAGTGCTCTTGCAGTCTTCTCCAAGCAAATTCCACTCTTTGAATCTGGAGGTCAGAAGCTCAGACCCTGATTTCGTCAGGCCCAAATCTCTAATTAAGTCGTCCATTTCCCTCTGATTTGGAAAGTGAGGGTTTGTACTGAAAATTATTGTATATTCTTCATCATGCATGACTGTCCTCACCAGCCGACATCTCAGATGAGCTAGCTGCATCCTCATTTTCAACCTGCAAAGCAAAGAAACAAAATATAGGCATAGCTATATATGTAGAAGAGCATCAGCACTAAGAAAAATCGACACATAATGACCCACAGTCTGTAAATACAGAAGGTAAAGTAATGGATAGATACCTGTTCTGGTGGACGTGGTATTGGAAGACCTTCGCCATGCGGTACAGGAGCTATGGACGACGCTATGCTTGGATACTGAAGAGTCTGCCTTCCTTTAACTTTCCTGTACTTAGAAACATCTACCATGCAGTAGTAGCAATCGTCGTGGTGGCTCTTTGGTTCTCTCCATATTCTGGGTATCGCAAAGGGCATTGCCTTGGGTATTCCCCGCAGCCACCCTTCAAGTGTGGAGCGGCAGCTTCCACAGATCACATGGGGTGCCCAGAGCTTATCTTGGTCACCCATAGGCATACCAAAATAGAGCTGATACGCGATCCAGAACTTGGTGCCTTTCACAATCTTGTGCGATACTTGCTTGGGGCCTATGTAATACCCACAAACGTAGCAGAATATATCCGGCGAGTGTTTACAAGGTCTAGTTGCCATTCTCTTTACCAAACTGTACTACATTAATCATAACCTGCGGATATAGAGAGAAGATTTATTAAATCTGCAATAGATTGCAGATTCCAGAAAAAGATGTATTCACAACACTGAAATAATGTTCGCAATAAAAAAGGATCGATAACACTCAAATCGTCAGCACAGAGAAGCACAGAAACACAGTACCTTAGTGCTGGTAACCATCAGACAAACAACCTGCTTTCTTTGTGTGCTCACACTTACTGACTTCTCAGACTCTGCGCTCTTCTTTATATAGCACAGTGGAAGTTTCGGGCAATTTCTAGAGCAAGAAAGTGTCAACGAACATCCGGATTGTTCTCAACAATTCCTGATTATTCTGATATTGCTGCGCCCATAATAACATTATACTGGTAAAACATGAAAAATGGATTATCTCTGAAACCATTGATGATACACACAAACCAAGGCCAGATTTGGACTCAGCGCCCACAAATGCATATAAAAACATAAAAAATTCTATATAAACAGAATCAGTGTTATCAAGGATTAGCTGACTGAACCTTCCAATCCTCTTCTCAGAGGATAGTTAAGTGACCCCTCCGACCCAGCTTTGACCTGATGGATGTACTTGTGCTGCTTTGGGATTTTTCGAGGGTAATGTTACAAAATTCTTTTATTACATATAATTTTGTTAAGAGAGAATTGACCATCGGATAGATTAAAATTTTGTATAGAGACCTATAAGACTAGATTCAACAATTCTACGCTTAACATAATTATTAGAGTTGAAAACAAAGTCGCAATTATTGAAATCTATTGCATGTTTATTAGGGTGGAGCGAAAATATGAATTTTAGAATATCAATTTGGAATACCTAGGAAAAGTTGTAAATGACGCTAATTTAAATGTCCACCAAATTTGAACTAGTTGCTGTTTCAGTCAGAGACTCCCCCAATGACCTTGAAAAACCGTCACATTTTGAGCCTCAGTCAGTCAGTCTTCCTAAAGTGCGTGCAGTGACGAGATGTGTTACAGTTTAGCTTAGCCCAGCGCTGTCCAACTTGCGGCCCGCGGAATGGACGTTTGCCAAATTTCATTTCTGAATTTTCTTCCCTATTTTGTCATTTCTAGTAGGGAGAACAACATTCAGCGGGTTTCTAAGTCGTATTAACCAACAGTGTATGATTATAGGCAACATCTTGGCCGCGCTTTATAGAAGTTGGAAAGCACTGGCTTAGCCTATTAGTATAACTATTTAACCGTTTTTGCATGTATAAATATTTATTTCTTGTAATTCTCTGATTTAATTACATTAATTCTATTTTTTCAGAAATATTAAAATGGATAAAAAAGTAAAGACAAGGCAGTGTCGTATATGCCCAGTTTTGGGCGCTACTAAAGAACTAAATAGCAATAGGCTTCCAACCTATGAAGAAATGTTTAGACATTATTTATGGGTAAGAGCTGACATAAAGATCACTAATAATAACAAAGATCCTGCAGTCTCTGACGTATGAGAAAGAGTCGCTTTAGATATTGAAAATAGTTGGGTAAAGGCCTCAATTCCAACAGTTTCTCACAAAAGAGTTTTGCAGCTTATTCGCTCCTATCATAATAAATAATATTTATTATGATAGGTACCTAAGCGCCAAAATTAAAATTCGCCACAAGTCGCCTCCAAAGTTCAGCAATATTCTGGCAATAGTATCTGTTATTAATTGAGCTAGAACGTTCATTTTTGGCTAAATTAGAGTTCTAAGTATGCTAATGAAGATGTTGATGAGTTTTTGGAATAGATTTTTATATTTTATATTTTAGATATTTTTTAAAATATTTTTTTATATTCTTATTATGCCGAACTTTGGGTGCGATTTCTGGCACAGAGTGAGGTGAAAAAAGTAGTTCGCTTCATAAAGTTTTCAATCATACTTCTAGTGTCGTAAGGTCATTATAAACCAAACCACGCGATAGAGGAAGGGTGAAAATAGTGATATCCATCAAAAACACGTTTTCGCCTGTGGTGGCGCCTCGGTACCTTAAGACGTGCGACCCCTCATTATATGGTGTTGATGAAGCCATAAAAAGGAAGAAAAGGAAACCCAGGTTATCAAAACAAATTACAGTTGTTCAGAGAAAAGGCTAAAAATTTATTTGATATTGCTAGCTGCAAATGTGAGTTTGATTCATGTCACTGTGATAAAACTAAAAAGGTTACTCGCATTGAGCAAAAATTTCTCACTGATCAAAGAGGAGATAGAAAAATGGCAATTGGGAACATAGATAAAATAACAACTGAAAAACTTAAAAAGAATATGAAACGAAAAGAAGTGGAACTTTCTCGAATTAGCCAAAGCATTTCAACTTATGATGATGCTGTAGGCCTAGACCTTGATTCTTCTGATTCGGAGGGTGACATTTCAGCTTGCTCAGGGAAAGAATCAAACCCGACCCAAACAAGAGCTGTTGATTATGCTAGACCGTCTAACTCACATCAACAAATAAGAGTTAATTTAGGAAATGTTGCACAAGTTTGTGATAGATACGGCATATCTGACTGTGCAGGTGCATCTTTGGCATCTGTTGCCCTGCAAGATGTTAGTCTCATAGGAAATGAGGATACCTCCCTCGTAATTGACAGGAGTAAAATTAGAAGAGAAATGACGAAAATACGGCGTAAAATGCCACAAGAAGGTGATGAGGAACGCTTAAAAGCTCTATATTTTGATGGAAGAAAAGATAAAACTAAATGTCATATCAAGCAAGGCAAAATCTATTATTACAAGTCGGTCAATGAAGAACACATAACCTTAGTAAGAGAACCAGGGTCTTGCTATGGTGGTCATATTGCACCTGTCTCTGGTACTGCTCATGGTATTAAAGATTCGTTAATTCAGTTTTTATCAGAAAATGTTCAAAACATTGATGAACTGGTGGCTATTGGATGTGATTGAACTCCTGTAAACACAGGAAGGCATAATGGAATTATTAGCCTCTTAGAATTGACACTAGGTAGACCTTCTCTGGAACAATTGGCAAAGCACTGAAAAATTGTGAACTTCCAGTTGCAGGGTTTGATAAAATTGAAGCTGATATACCATACATAGCAAATGAAGACTTAAGTACGGACCAGAAGTATTTGCTTGAAATCTGTAAAACTGTGTGCTCAGGTAAAAAATGCTCTCAGGATTTGTCTGCAAAAAATTACGGAACTTTATTTCATGCAAGGTTGATAACTACAGCAAATCGAATTCTACGCTTATACATTAGGGTGGAGCGAAAAATACTTTTTTTTAGTATGAAGTTCTAATAGTGATTAAAAGTTGCATTTAGTGGACGAAATATGCCTGCCAAAATATGAGTTCATTTGTTTAAACTTTTCAGCTGCCACCAGGGGGCTAAAGTTAACACAATTTTGTGTAAAAAGGAAAAAAATGCTTCTATTTTAGGTTTGTCAAACTATTATAAAATTTTATCTTAGAATTATCTAATAGTTTGATTAAGATTCTTAAATGATAGGAATTCGTTTTGTAAAAATGCCTTTTCATATGCTTAATATCTTCAGCTGCCACAAGAGAGCTGAATTTAACACAATTTAGAGTAACTGAGTCATGTTGAGACTACACTGAATGTTGTGGGGAAAGGTTTGGGGAGGGTTGTGGGGGAGGGTTTTGGTGTGAAGGAATTTCTTTCTGAGAGTCATTAGAACAGTGTGTTAACACTTGTCTTCTTAGGTAGCAGGCCTAGTCGCTCAGTTGATCGGAGAGTTTTTTAATATGATCGGAATATTATAAAACTTTATTTTAAAGTGATTTATATAGAGATAATATTGATTTTATTATAAAATGCTTGTTATAATGTATTATATAATTTTAGTTTATTTATATAATATATTATATATTTATATAATATATTATATATACTTATAAAATATATTATATATATTAATTATATAATGTTTTGATGTTACAGGATATTTTGTGATTGTGAATTTTTCTTAAAAATATTATGGCATCAAATACTAAATATAAACATTTCACTAGAGAGCATATGAAGTGTGCCATATTTGAAGTACCTTGTGAGATGAGTGATATGCAACTACCAACTTATAACTGCATTATGAAAGATTACCTGTTCACAAAACATTTAGTGAAGGAGCAGATGAATAACAAGGAGCCTTCATTTTCTGAAATAGCAGAGGCAGTTTCTAAAAAGGTAGAAAATATTTGGAAGAAGGCCTCTGCCAATAGTTTCACATACACGCGTTTTACAGATGATGCGAGTGTACCATGATAAATACAGGTCCTTATTAAAGCCATACAAGTCACGCAAGGATCAGCCTAAGTACAAAAATCAGCTTGAAGAATTTGAAAACTCTTCAAAATGCACTTTGTTTGACATCTGCACCTGCAAATGTAAGGAGTTTAGGAGATGCTCATGTGAAAAGAGTAAGAAAGTCCCTCCAAAAGAGCAGGATTTTTTAAATGACCAACGAACACGCAGAATAATGGTGATAGGAAGCATTGACATAGCACACAAGACGATTACAAGCAAGAGAACATCGAAAGGAAATGGAAAAAGCACGTCTGGAATCCTCACAAACAACTAGTGCTGCTATAACCAATACGTCCAACTTACAAATCGAAACAGAGACAAGTGAACTTCAACAACTAGAAGAGATATCTGAAGATAATGAGGAAGATACAACCTCGACTCAATATGTAATATCAGAACAACAGATGCGTGAGCCACTGCCTTCATTAGCAATTACTTGTGATAGATTTAAAATGTCGGACAGAGCTGGGGCTGCTATTGCTTCTGCAGTATTGGCAGATCTTAAAATTGTTACTCCCGAAGACAAAGGGAATATTATAGACAGAAGTAAGCTAAGACGTGAAAGACAAAAACAGAGAAAGGAACTACAACAGATAGGAGAGCCAAAAACCATGCGGAGATTATACTTTGATGGCAGAAAGGATAAAACAATGATTCAAGTCCAGGAGGGTGATGGCTCTAACCACCAAAGAACCAAACGCGAAGAGCATATCAGCATAATATCTGAACCACACTCTCTGTACTTTGCACATGTGACACCTTCCAGTGGCAAAGCTAAATACATTTGCACAGCGCTAGTGAATTGCTTGAAAGAAAGGAATGTTGATATAGGGAACATCGTTGCAGTTGGCTGTGATTCGACAGTGGTTAACACTGGTAGTATTGGAGGCACAATAAGATTACTGGAAGAAGCCTTTAATAAGCCATTGCAGTGGCTGATATGCCTTTTACACCTTAATGAACTTCCATTGCGCCATCTGTTTCATCACTTGGATGGTACCACTACTGGACCAAGAGCATTTTCAGGAGAAATTGGCCGAGCACTTTCAGACTGTGAAAAGCTTCCCATAGTTAACTTCAAACCCATTGAAATTCAAGAGGGCATGTGTGAAGTTGATGTAGATTACATAAGTACTGACCAGAAATACCTTCTTGAAATTCACAAAGCTATATCAAGTGGAACATTCTCAAAGAGTCTTAGTCATAAGAGTCCAGGCAATATATCACATTCAAGGTGGCTCACCACGGCAAACAGGACTCTGCGGTTATATGCAAGCACAGAGAATCCTTCAGGCAATTTACAAGAATTAGCTACTTTCATTGTTAGGGTATACGAACCAATGTGGTTTCAGATAAAGCGTAAACCATTATGCGAATATGGTGCTAAACATATGTGGCATATGATTGCAAGAAGCCGGTATCTCCGTGAAGAGCTTAGGAGAGTACATGACTCAGTCATTCAGCGAAATGCATATTACGCAAATCAAGAAAACATTCTCATTGCAATGATAGCTGATGAAAGGGAGCATGTGCGTCAGTTGGGATTTAGGCGTATCATAAAAGCAAGGGCATGCATTCAAGAAACATGTTATCAGGTATTTTAAGGTGCCAGAAATAAATTTTTATGCCAAAGACTATACAGATCTCATTATGTGGCAAGATTTTCAGATAGCAGAACCACCGATAACCAAAGGAGTTTCTCTTGATGATATTGAATCATGCATCAAACATGGTACTACTCTTCATTCAGAATTATTTCAGTTTCCATGTCATACACAAGCCGTAGAGAGATGCGTCAAGCTCGTTACAGACGCTGCTGGATGTCTGCGGACCTACAAACAGAGACGGTTGGATTCGTGCTACATTAGAATCAAGGAAAAAAACAGCCAAAATTTGACACAAAAGCAAATTACTAAATAGTCTTCAGCAAGAACCCTTTCTAGAGGGAGATTGGTTGGGGAAAGGGTGGTAACTCCGCTAAGGCACGAAATAACGTTTCTTAACTGTCTCAAGCCAGTATAAAGGAGAGACATCCTAATTTATTACTGTTCCCTTTTTCAAGTAAATACAGAATCATACTTAATTGTCATTTTTAAGTTAACTTCAGCCCTCTTGTGGCAGCTGAAGATATTAAGCATATGAAAAGGCATTTTTACAAATCGAATTCTTATCATTTACGAATCTTAATCAAACTATTAGATAATTCTAAGATAAAATTTTATAATAGTTTGATAAACCTAAAATAGAAGCATTTTTTTCCTTTTTACCCAAAATTGTGTTAACTTTAGCTCCCTGGTGGCAACTGAAAATATTAAACAAATGAACTCATATTTTGGCAGGTATATATCGTCCACTAAATGCAACGTTTAATCACTATTAGAACTTCATACTAGAAAAAAAGTATTTTTCGACCCACCCTATTATACATTGCTAAAGATAAACCATCAGAGAACCTTCGTGCATTAGCAACATTTGTAATGAAAGTTTATGCTCCAATGTGGTTTACCGTTAAGTCAAAATCTTCATGCACAGAAGGAGGAAGACATGTCTGGGGAACCACTTCAAGATCAAGATACTTTCCACTCGAGCTGAGAAACGTTGTGAATTCTTCAATACAACGCAACGCTTATTTTGCTCACCCAGAGAACCTATTGCTCTCCATGATCACCGATGATTAGGAGCACATCAGATTGCTGACAATTCGAAGAATTATGCTTGCAAGAAGCAAAACACAAAAGGAAATCCGAAAGTTTACAATACCAAGGCTGAACTTTGGAGCAAAAGAATACATTGATCTTATTAACTGGAAAGAAGAAGGGCGATTAAGTCCTCCGCTTTTGCAGCAATTAACGGAGAAGGAATTGAGAGAGCTCGCTTCCAAACAGTCAGATTTTGGAGGCATACTTGGGATGCCATGTCACACACAGGCCGTAGAAAGATGTATTAAGTTAGTAATAGAAGCAGCAGCTACAGTTTGTGGAAAAGAACGAAGGGATGGATTCATTCGAGTGAGATTGGAATCAAGAAACATAATGCCATTTTTCAATACTAAATCACAACATAGTTCGATAAGCAGGAAAAGGAGTAAGACTTAGACAAAAGTCCATAATAAGGTTGGATGGTTGGGATGGGCTAGGTTATAACTTGATGTGCAGCTACCTCCACGTGGTGAGTTCTGTGTACTTTGTTTATATATATATATATATATATATATATATATATATATATTATATTATATATATATATAATTATATATATATACACAGGGTGTCCGAGAATTATCTGTCCAATTTTTGGCTGTTATTAAAAGTCAACCATGAAGTGTAGAAATTCCAGTGTTGTCCCATTTTACAGAGAATCTCATTAAGTTTTTTCTGATACCAAGTTCTGACAAGTTTTTTAGAAATTCCAGTGTGTCCGAAAATTATCTGTACAATTTCATCTTTTAATAAAATTCTTGATAACACACGTAAAATTCTTAAACAAGATTATTTAGAATCTGTATTTTCAAAAGTTTCTTTTATTAAAGTAACGTTGTTACAAACATTCGATATGTGCACCATTAGTGATTCGCAAAACATCCAATCGATACTCCAAATGTTGCCATGTACGCTGCAGCATATCCACATCAATTCGCTCAATAGCAGCTGTGATTCTTGCTTTTAAATCATCAATGTCTGTCACCCGCGTATTGTACACAAGATCTTTGACGAATCCCCAAAGAAAGAAATCACAGGGTGTGATGTCGGGAGATCTAGCCGGCCAATGAATTGCACCTCCACGGCCAATCCACCTGTTTGGAAATGTCTCATTCAGGGACTTACGGACGATCAAGGCCCAATGTGGCGGTGCGCCATCTTGCTGAAAAATGAGGCGTGGATGCAGTGCTTCCAATTGCGGATAGACAAAGTGTTTCAACATGTCCAGGTAGATATTGGAGGTCACTGTTGATTCACCGAAGAAAAATGGTCCAATCACGCGATCATGTAACAGGCTACACCACACATTAACTTTAGGACTGTCTCTGATGTGCTCTTCTATGCAATGTGGATTTTGTGACCCCCATATGCGCACATTTTGTTTGTTTACCTTGCCTGAAACATGAAAAGTTGCCTCGTCCGAAAACATGATTCTTGCCAAGAACGCATTGTCCTGGTCGACTCTGTCAAGCAGAGTCATTGCAAATTCCTTACGGGAGACCTTATCTTCTTGCGTAATCTGTTGCAAGATTTGCAACTTGTAAGGATGCAACTTCAAACGTTTACGCAAGACATCATGCATTGTCGAACGAGGTATCTGTAACTCTCGTGATGCAATTCTTGTCGACTTGCGTGGACTGCGAACAAAAGCCTCTCGAATGCGCTCGACATTTTCAAAAGACGTTCGAGGCCGCCCTGCTCCTTTCTTATGCTCTACACTTCCAGTTTCCTTAAACCTTTTATACCAAGCTCGTATGGTTACTCTTGATGGAGGGTTTCTGTTGTAATTAGTTCTAAACCTTCGTTGAACTTGTGTATCTGATTTTGTTTCGATAAACCATTCAACACACTGTGCTTTCTCCTGTGGATTCATTAAGGATGAGGGGTGTGTATGAATATCTGAAAAAGAAAAACTTGTCAAAACTTGTTATCAGAAAAAACTTAATGAGTTTCTCTGTAAAATGGGACAACACTGGAATTTCTACACTTCATGGTTGACTTTTAATAACAGCCAAAAATTGTACAGATAATTCTCGGACACCCTGTACACATATATATATATATATATATATATATATATGTAGTACATACACAAAGAAGCGGAATGCTGCCAGAACTGTTCAAATTAGGAAGCGATTTTTTGCCCTCGCTGGGGACCCTAAACAATTAATTCAAGGGACATCAAATTTTAAGTGAACATTGACAGTAGCCCCTTGACAACTTTTGCAGGTATTGCAATTCGATATTTGAAAAAAACATTTTTGGTCCATTTTCACTCCACCCTTGATACGGCACTTTTTTCATTCCCCACCCTTGATACGGCACTTTTTTCATTCCCCACCCTCACATCTCTCTTGTGTTCATAAATTCTCTTACTGAGGTCTCTTCCCGTTTCTCCCACGTATACATTATCAGGACATTCTTTACATGATAATATCTATACACCTGTGTCTTTTTTGTCCTTAGGTTTGTTCCTTATTGACATATCATATATGCAATTATATTTGAATGCCACATTAGTGTCTATTCTCTGACAAGTTTTCTTAAGCCCTTTCAAGTTTTTTATAGGGGAGGACAATGCTTTTCTTGTAATCCTTGTTTACAATTGACCTGCCAGTATAAAAGTTTTTTCTGGCTGGTAAATGAGCGTTAAAAATGAACCATTTCGGATAATACAGATTTTTAAATATATTGTTGATTTTTTGTATCTCCTCCTTAACATAAGAATGGTGACAGATTCTATATGTTCTTAGGAACACTGAAGATACAACTGAATTTTTTACTTGGTTATCATAAAATGAAAAATAGTGAATGTAAGAGTTTGAATTAGTCTTCTTCTTATACATAGACAATTTTATGTTGTCATTTTCCCTATTGATGAGAGCATCAAAAAAGATATTTTTCTATCTCTTTCCCACTCACATTTGAACTTAATTGAGTGATGAAGGTTATTGAGTTTGGAAAAGAAGTCATCAAAATTCTTATTAGCTGGCCATACTGATAATATGTCATCGACATATCTTAACCCTTTAAGGACGACTGGTACAAATTGCTAACGTTTCAAATACACGCATTCATAACTTAACCCTACAACAAATTCAGGGCTTAAAGGGTTAACCAAATTTGATTGGGGAAGGATATCCTAGGCAACAATTTTGTTTCGGAAAACTCCATAAATAAATTGGCCAAAATGTGGGAGAGGGGATTCGTTAAGAAATGTGGATGACATATTATCAGTTTGGCCAACTAATAAGAATTTTGATGACTTCTTTTCCAAACTCAATAACCTTCATCACTCAATTAAGTTCAAATGGGAATGGGAAAGATATAGAAAAACACCTCTTTTGGATGCTCTCATCAATAGGGAAAATGACAACATAAAATTGTCTGTGTATAGGAAGGAGACTAATTCAAACTCTTACATTCACTATTTTTCATTTCATGATGACCAAGTAAAAAAAAATCAGTTGTATCTTCAATGTTTCTAAGAGAATATAGAATCTGTCACCCTTCTTATGTTGAGGAGATACAAAAATTCAACAATACTGTATACAGTCAGCTAATCCCTGATAATTAACTTCCAGGTGTATATAAACTCTGCTCTCTGTTTATAAGGTCATTACCAACTGAGAAGGGCTCGTGAAGAGCCGAAACTGTATTGGTGTTAAGAAATAAAAATTTACGTCTTCCTGAAGAGTGATTTCCTTCTCCATCCTTCGTCGCGACAGTACGTTATTTTACATCATATATATATATATATATATATATATATTATAAACTTTGATTGCATTTACCGCAACAGTATAAGATCACCCAAACCCGCAAGGAAAAGAACTAAAACAGTGTTTAAAATGGCTAATTAATTTCGGCCAGTCACATCCAAGCCCTTTTCAAAGCCATAAACTAGTTAAAATGCCCACCAAGGTTAAAAACGTCCGTCCTGCGGAAGAACTGAAGTATAAATGACTGTGTTAAGGCATAATCACGGACAAAGCGATGGTGGCTGTCATCTGTATATTGCCCTATGGTTCAGCATAGGGAACTTCATAATAATATTTTTAACTTTCAGGATCCTAAACCTATTTTGAAGATCAGGGACCAGGAACAGAGACAAATATACCAGACATTTTATATTTTAGGAGAAAACACTATTTCAAATATTAAGCTGTCTTATAGTATGGATAGCTTATTTTCAACATTTTTGAAATATTGTAGGGCAATTTCGGGTAGTGACCGGATGCCAGATGTACAGAACTGATTTTTACTTAAAGATTTCTCACCTTGAATGTTTGAAATCTGAGAAAAAAAACGTTTTGCCTTCGCCAACTGCCAGACGTATGACAGCCATCATCTCTTTGTCCGTGATTATGCCTTAACACTCATTTATACTTCAGCTCTTCCGCAGGACAGAAGTTTTTAACCTTGTTGGGCATTTTAACTAGTTTATGGCTTTGAAAAGGGCTTGGTTGTAACCGACCGAAATTAATTAGCCTTTTTAAACACTGTTTTAGTTCTTTTCCTTGCGGGTTTGGGTGAGATTATATATATATATATATATATATATATATATATATATATATATATAACACCCGGTTCCAAACTCAAGGAAACCAAACAAGTTAAAATTATTTATCAGTTAAGATTTAAAAAATGAGAACCACTTACGGAACTTAAAGTTTGCTGGTTTGCTTTTAATCCTTTCATTACGATGAGGTATCAAAGTACCTCAAATAATGAGGTGTTGAATACCCGAATATCGAATATCCGAGAGGAAGGGGTTAAGAAGAAACTTTTAAGTCTCATCTTAAAAGGTGACGAGAAAGTTTGAAGTTTAGCAGATATTACTCCTTTTTTTAATTATAATTCTGTTTTCTAAATTTGCAGTTGCTTTAATTCGTCATAATAGGTATGATTACAATATTTTCATATATACAGAGTGGCCACAAAGTCCTTTTGCATCTGTATGTTGCCCTTGTTTTTCATGCAAAGGGACTTTGTGACCACCCTGTATGTATGTATATATATATATATATTATATATATATATATACACGATTACAATTTTTCCATATATTTATATATATATAAGGTAAGTGGGGAGAAGATGCCACTGTGGGGAAGATGCCACACATGGTGTTCAATAATTTATCGGTTGAGGGCAACACCGACAACAGCGGTCAGTTGAAAACGTGTGAATATTCATTCTGCACCGGTTTCAACACTGCGTGAGTGTTTGTCGTAACTAGAGCAAGATTTCTCCGTAAGTACACGTGTGATATAATACTAGGAAATTTGCATATAGGCCATTGTAGGTAACTGGCAAATGCATGTAAAATTATTGCTAATTGATATCATAAACTGGGCCATAGTCAGTAGGCTATTAACCTTTGTTTGGCTGCCATATTCTTAACCATAGAACCAAGCATTCTAGATTCAAATACAGGGTTGTGGGGTAAGATGCCAGCATGTATGCTGCGGGAAGATGCCACTCTGTGGGATCTTCCCCTAACTGTATTATAACCTAGGTTTATTAAATAGTAGTGTAATAGTTGTGGACCATCAACATCCAGGTCTTCATCAAATATAGTAATTCCTGCACTTCAACCTCAACCGTCTCCATCCTTTGGGCACAATAGCCTGATTCCAGCAATTCCTAAGCCCCGAGCCACCGGCAGGTGTAAGCAGCATTCAGCGGTGCTCACATCATCAGATTTCCCTGAAACAAAGCAACAGAAGCAAAATGAAAAGGCATTGAAGAAGACTGCTCAGGCATAGAAAGCCCCTAAGCGACGCGGTAGACCCAGGAAAATAAGGAAACCATCTCCAGAGACACCTTCGAGTGAAGATCAAAAATTCCTTCCCGAATACAATACAGTAGTACGAGTGATGACACAGATGAAGATAACAATTTTGTGCAGCATGTGATTGTCACTACTACCTCAAGAATGGACCAAAATGTGATTGGGTGAAGTGTCTCATTTGTAATTTTAGATGCATGAGGAGAGTGCTGTTGGCCAACAAACATGTGGAAATTGTGGTTAATTGTACCTTTATTTTGTACACTAATATTTCTTGTTCATTACTTAATAAATACATTACATTTGCTACGCTTTACTTTGACTACTAACTTACTTTGGGCATTATTTCTATATGTGGTATCTTGTCCCTGTGATGGGTACATCTTACCCACACTGATGGGGAAGATGTCAGTTCGCAACACTTTCATGCATTTCTTTTTCTAATCAGAGTAAGACAGTTCAAACATGTTATTGATTTTTTATCCCAAACAGAAGGTAGGAACAATGCCCTACATGTATGTTGTTGTACGATTTTCCTCACATTGAAGGTAATAGGAAGATTTTTCCTTTAGTATGGCATCTTCCCCCCCACTTACCTTACATACTACAGTACTGTACAAATTAATTGCACCACTCGTTTTATTAGTGGTGCAATTAATTTGCACAATACTGTATGTATATACACTTTGGTTACCTTGGTTTTGCTTCCGCCCGAATTGTTCATTCTGACAAAGCTAAACCTTGTTGCTCCACCTTGGACCTACAGCTTAACATGGAATCCGAACCACGACCCAACACGGGAGGTCAGAAATTAGAAAGTCCTTTGCCCGGACTCAATCTCGCGACCTCCCGATCAGCAGCCCAGTGTCTTAACCACTAGGCCACCCAGGGTACTTTTTTATGTACCAGCCCATTTTTCATGGATGAACAGCTGGGTAAGCTGCGCACCACCTCCTTTCGCTGGTAATCGAACCTGGGGCCGTCTGGGCTCGTAGTCAACGATGCTATCCACTACACCACCGAGATTATATATACGTATAGATGGGGAACATCCTTAACCCTGAAAAAAAATAGTTTTGTTGTGAGAGGACCAAGACTCTTTAATCAGCTGCCCAAAGAACTAAGGAACACGAGTGGTGTTGCGGTGGACATCTTCAAAAGAAGATTAAACGCCTGGCTCAAAACAATCCCCGATGAGCCGGGCGTACCTGGCTATGTGAGGTGGAGAGTACAAGAAACCAACTCTCTACTTCACCAGGCCAATTTGAGAGGAGTTAGCCTTTATCGCTTCTATAGCGTCGTCGTCTTCTTTATCTGTATTCTTCTCAATAGTTCCTGTATGACGTCATCGATACGCTGCAGTTTATCACTTAATATTTTTCTCATGTTGTTATCTTTACAGTTACTTAATTTTGCAGTTACTCTTTTTCTCTTTCGAAACAATGCCCTCTTTTGTCTCTCGAACCTACTTCTCTTTCCTCTTTGTTGTATTTTTGGGACATGTTTTTCCACAATTTCTAACGTCTTCTCCTCTAACGTCATTAGCATTTCCTCCGTTGTCTTGACCTCGAAAATGGTTTTCCAATCTATTACTTCCATGTTGGATGTAACATCTTCCCAGTTTACTGGTTTGGAGTGAAAATTAAAAATTTCGAATTTGCTTCTTTCTCTTGTGCGTGTTCTTTCTTTTCCTGTTGTCTTTATATTAGTTGTTATTTCAATGAGGTTGTGGTCCGATATTATAGTTGGGGATATTTCTACCTTATCAATTAGATTACTGTTGTTTGTGAATACCAAATCTAGGCAGTTGTTTTTTCTTGTGTTTTCTGTTATTTCTTGCGTTAACATAAATTCATCGGCTAGAGCTAGTAGCATTTTTACCTGCTCCTGGTCTTCTCGTGTGACCCCCTTGTCCTGGTGTATACATATATTTTTTCCTATCCTTTTATATTTCATGAATGGGAAATTAAAATCACAGAAAAATATTTGGGGTTGGAGAGTGTAGATCTTTTATCCAGTTTCTTACCTCTTTAATGGAATCTGAAAATTTTGAGTTTGGCGTGTTTGGGGGTTTGTACATTACAATTAGTACCATATTTAATTTTTCAACTTTTGCTGCTACACATTCTACGTAGCTGTTTCAGGTACTTATAGTAATTTCTGCCATATGCCTTTCACGTGTGTAAATAGCGCATCCTCCTTTACGTCTCGCTGTTCTGTCGGATCGGAGGATGTTATAGTTGTCAATTTGTATTTCTTTTTTGTCAATACAGGACTCACAGTTTTCACAGTTCGCCTGGCAGTCCTTTAGATGAGTTTCCGTGAAGCACGCAAAGTCTGCTCCGGCTTCTTGCATGAGTCCTTTCAGGTATAAAACTTTGTTCGGGGAATGGTTTGATTTAAGGCCCTGAATGTTGGCTAGGATTATTTTTATTTTTTCTCTATCGTTTTCACATATAGGTGGTTCCGATTTGTTTTCCAATGGAGGTGCCGGTTTCATTGTCTTGTGGTCCTCCGAGAATTTACCTCGGATTCCTATATTTGTCAACTGATTTTGTAATTGCTGGATAGTATTTAGCAGCTGAATTGTGTTGGCTGCGTCTAAAAAATTGGCACTCTTCTTTGATGATATATACAGGGTGTACATAAAGTCAGGATCTATTTTTGTGAAGCACTTGGAAATTATATGGAATTCAATCATAAAATGATAAAGTGGTAACATTTATTAAATAATTAAGAGTAGGATTCGACGTGACGCCCATCAGTATCCCTGCACAGCTCAAATCGTTCCGCAGAATTTCTAAACACATTCTGGAGCATTTGCGGGGTTATGTTATCTGCAGCAGTTCGTATACGTGTACGTAAGTTTTCAAGACTCGTAATCTTCGTCTGATAGACGTACGATTTGATAAAGCCCCATGCAAAGAAATCTAAAGGGGTTAAATCTGGTGATCTCGCTGGCCAAGGTCTGTTGCTTCCGCGTCCGATCCAGCGATTTGGAAAACGTCCATTTAGATAATCCTGAACAATTTTGGCATAGTGACAAGGAGCACCATCATGTTGATAGACGACGGTACTAACAATCCTATCCCCGTCGTCTATCAACATGATGGTGCTCCTTGTCACTATGCCAAAATTGTTCAGGATTATCTAAATGGACGTTTTCCAAATCGCTGGATCGGACGCGGAAGCAACAGACCTTGGCCAGCGAGATCACCAGATTTAATCCCTTTAGATTTCTTTGCATGGGGCTTTATCAAATCGCACGTCTATCAGACGAAGATTACGAGTCTTGAAAACTTACGTATACGTATACGAACCGTTGCAGATAACATAACCCCGCAAATGCTCCAGAATGTGTTTAGAAATGCTGCGGAACGATTTGAGCTGTGCAGGGATACTGATGGGCGTCACGTCGAATCCTACTCTTAATTATTTAATAAATGTTACCACTTTATCATTTTATGATTGAATTCCATATAATTTCCAAGTGCTTCACAAAAATAGATCCTGACTTTATGTACACCCTGTATATATATATATATATATATATATTTTCGTATGGGTTTTCCTATGTTTTCCTGCCCAGTGTGACGGTTACACGTGTTTTGTTGGAAAGTCCGAGCAAAAATGATATTATAATAAAAATCCTGCAGTTAATCCTTTTTAAATAGTGCCAAATTTTGAGAATATTCAGTGCACACAGTCGTATGCCTATTTAAGTGGTGAAATAGCGGCTTTTGTTGAAATAAAGCAAATAAGATTAAATCAACTTAATCTATACAATCTATTCCGATTGTTTTCTCTCGTAAGAAATCTAACTGCCCATCGAAAGGCAATATTCCTCAGTTATCCCCCACGGTACATTCCAGGGCACCAATCAGTGAGACAGCGTGCCACATCCCCCATCCCCCACCCCATGGAATAACGGAAAAACTTTGCCTCCCTCATTTCTAAAGTCGAGTCAAATACCTCACTTAATAAATTACCATTTTGAGTTAATATTTCGAGCACGATCATTTACATATCATTAGAAACATGCCAATGGTAAATCAATTCATACAACCCTGTGGATACTGTAAAAAAGAAATAGATGATCAAAGTCGATTCGCTGCGATCTTTGCCAGACCTTAGTCGAATTTCAATGCCTGAAATGGAGCGGCGAAGAAATCTCTCTTATAACGGGCGTTAAACATGTGAACGGAATCAAGTTCTTCTGCAAAACCTGCGTAATCGAAATAAACTCGTTTACAGTTTTTAAAGCAGAACGAAACTATGAGGAAAAGGCAAAAGAGGAGCTTATGAATAGTGAACAGAGAAAAGAAATAGAAGGAACGGAGATAGTACGAGAGGAAACTGCGAAAAACGAACAGGAAAAGAAAACAGCAAAAGCAGAAATAATAGAAATAAAAGAAGCACCAACAGAGGAAACAGAGGCACAAAACCAAATCCAAAGTTTTCAAACAAAGGGCATTAGCAGCAATAGGAAAAAACAAGTAGACAATGAAGAAACCATACTGAAACCACCAAAAACAAAGGCCCCAAGTAAAAATGGGGAAGAAAATATATGTAAATACTATGTGGAAGGAATATGCAGATATAATGGAGGCGAATGTATTTACGAACACCCTACTGTGTGCAACTACTTCTACAATAATGGTCACTGTAAATTTGGTGGAAAATGCAAATTCTACCACCCGGACATTTGCAAGACCTACGCGACATATGGAACCTGCCAGTACGGAAGAAAATGCTACTACCATCATCTCCCGACAAGTTCAAAGGACAAGTTTCAAATGACAACAGAAGGAATGTGAGAAAACAATATATGTACCCAAATAGCAACCAAAACACAAATAGCACAAAAAATTTTCAACATCTCGTACACAATACGGCTGCTTAGTCTTATACAGCACATGCAGCTGACACAGCTGGGAACCCTCGAGCCGGACCGCTACATGGCAAGAAGCTACCAGAACAGGTAGGCGGGAACGTATCCATCTCGGAGGACCACAAGGCTACAAAACACGCGAAACCAAAGGACAACGAACTTAAAATGCATAAGGGGCAATGCAAAACAAAAAACATAAACATTGTCCTGGAAAATATTCAATAGGGCGGAGCGTTTTTACACTTTTTTCGATTTTCGTTTTGTAATAGCGCGGAAAAGTGGCTCTTCCACGTCAAAAGTGAGTGTGTAAAATCTCAGAGATCTGCAATAATATCTTCTGCCTCCGCACGCGCGTTGAAAATCCAAAAAATGCTCCAAAATAGGCATTTTTCAATATTTTCTTATAGTTTTAATTTTCAGCCTACGTTCTTGTAACAACGACGAAAAGCATCCTAAAGGTTAATTTTAGACTAGTTTTAAATATTTTTGTCCTGCGATAATTTCTTCTGCCTCCGGAAACGTTCCAAAATATGAGAAAACTTACATAAATAGCGTATTTTATAATGACGCTATTATGGTCAACTTCGGCCCTACACCACAGTTTATTCGTTAATTATGTAGTAAGTAATGCAATTAACAATTCATTATATTATATTTTAGTAATTTAAGAAGTTTATATATTTGAGCAATTAAATAATTTAGGTCCACCAATGCAGTTTACTTTGCATATGCTTGGTTTATTTTTGATGACTTATTATGTAATATGCATGCAGCTCCTTGCTTATTTCGTCAATATTGAATGTACTATATTGACAAAATAACCCACAACTCACCACGTGGAGGTGGCTGCATTTCGAGTTCCTCCCTGCCCGACCCAACCACCCTATCATTATCGGACTTAGGCTAGTTACACACTGTAGTCACTTTTTGTTTCCATTCTTGGCATTTTCTTTCTGGATTCTAATCTTGCTCTGATAAATCCATCCCTTGCCTCTGAACCGCATACTGCAGCTGAAGCCTCTGTTACCATCTTTATATGCCGTTCAACCGCTTGGGTGTAGCAAGGAAAGCGTGGGATGAAATCAGGTACATCTCCTGATGAGATATAGTTCAGGATGTCGGAGCGTGATAGAACTTTTGTCAGAGGAGGCTCTGACAGCTCACAAGTTTGCCAGTAAATCATGTTGTAGTAATCACTGCACTGAAAGTTCAACGTGGGCAATTTAAACACTCTCACTGCGGCTGACTCAGAATCTCTTGCTTTAAGGGTTCTCCTCCATCCTAATTCTCTGATATGTTTTGCTTCATCGTGAATCATACTAAGGAGAACATTCTCATAATCAGAATCCGCTCCTTCTGTTTCACTTGATGTTGATGACAGTGTTTCAGTTGCTTGTCCTTTACTGGTAGATGGTTTTGGTTCATACTGTTTCATTCTCTGTTGTCTTCTAGCAATAGTTGCTAGATCTTTACGAGTTTGTGAAACATCAAGAGAGCCTATTGCCAATTTTCTTGTTGTTCTCTGATCTTTAAGGAAGTCTTGTTCAATTGCTAGAATCTTGAGATGGTTTTCACATGAACACTTATCAAACTTTTCACATTTGCAAGCACTGATATGAAATAATTTGTTTTCTGCCTCATTTTGAAATGTTTGTAATTTAATTTTGAATGAGTCACTATCTTGTTTCCTTTTTATCGACTTTAGAAGGTTTTGACATTTTCCATGGTAATTTTTAATCATTTGAACGACACGGTTATGAGAAACAGTTGGAATAGAGGCTGTTTTCCACAAATCTTCGAGAGTTTTTGAGAGAACACCCGAAATTTCTGCAACTGTAGGCTCTTTCTTCGATGTCTTCAGATTCAACCTTATTTGATGAAAATATTTCATGACGTCCTTATAGGTTGGAAGGCACCTCTTGTCTAGATCAGCTGGAGCCCCAAATATAGGGCAACTTGTAGAAGTTCTTGTTGCTTGAGCTGGTACTGACATTGTGAAAAACACAGTAATTAATATAAAAATTAAGAAATTACTCCTAAAACGTAAAATATTCTTGCATTCTGCAGAAGTTTTGTATATTACACCAACGTATTATTATGCACTAAAATATGCAGTATATGTCCACATATGCGTGTTGTCGTGTTCCAAAGATGTATTAACAGCAAGAGCAACACAATCCACATCTTACCCGAAACGTAGCTAGCACAACACTGTGGGGAAGTGAGAGCAAGAAGGCCTGGTAGAGTGTTGTGAGTCATGACTCATCAGTCATCACTCACTGACTCATTGCCGTATATGTCAATGACGAGCAACACACCATACCAGGCTGTGGGGAAGCTTCTAGAACGATGTGGGAGTACTACATGACGTACAAAGTGAATTTATTAACGTATAGGCTGATTATGCAAAATACGTGATTTATGCGGATTTTTCCGTATTTTGGAACGTTTGCGGTGGCAGAAGATATTATCGCAGGACAAAAATATTTAAAACTAGTCTAAAATAAACCTTTAGGATGCTTTTCCTCGCTATTACAAGAAGGTAGGATGAAAATTAAAACTATAGGAAAAAATTGAAAAAAATGCGTATTTTGGCGCATTTTTTGGATTTTCAACGCGCGTGCGGAGGCAGAAGATATTATTGCAGATCTCTGAGACTTTACACACCCACTTTTGACGTGGAAGAGCCACTTTTCCGCGCTATTACAAAACAAAAATCGAAAAAAGTGTAAAAACGCTCCGCCCTAATATTCAAGGAATAAAACAGAACAATTCACTAAACAAAGTTTCGTACCTGAAAGGTTTTACGGACGAAACAAGGGCGGACATCGCATGCCTCACAGAAACACATCTTAAAGACTGCCAAGGAAACTGCAATAACTGCGAACACTATCGAAAAGAAAGAATTGCATAGCGATGGATTCAACATTTATATACATGAGAGGCATATGACAGAGACGGTAATAAGTAAATCCAAGAGTTTTGTGGAAACTCTTGCAGTGAAAATAGAGAAATTAAACGTGGTAATGATAGTCATCTATAGACCTCCAAACTCTCCAAATGAAAAATTTTCGGATGCTATTGATGATATCACAAGCCTAATAAAGTCCGTAAACTCTCCATCCCCTAATATAATACTCTGCGGCGATTTTAATTTCCCATTTATAAAATACAAAACGGTGGGTAGAAATATATTTATACAGCAAGATAAGGGGGGCACAAGAGAGGACCAAGAGCAAGCAAAAATGCTGATGGCTCTCACAAACGAGTTTATGCTGACACAGGAGGTAACAGAAAATACCGGGAAAAATAACTGCCTCGATCTGGTATTCACAAATAACATGAACTTTTTTGCCGATATAAAAATACCTCCAACTATAATCTCAGACCAAAATATAATTGCGTTATCAACAAATATGGCCATAACATTAAAAGACAATACACATACGGAAGGAAGAAGCAAATTTGGGGCTTTTAACTTAAACTCCAAGACCATAAATTGGGAAGAAATCAGATCACACATGGTCCAAATAGACTGGAGAACAGTTTTCGAGAATAAAACAACTGAGGAAATGCTAACAACCTTGGAAGAAAAGACGCTGTGAATTTTGGAAAAATATGCTCCAAAAGCACAGCCAAAAGGAAAGAAGAACTGGCTAGAGAAGCAAAAGAGAAGAATATTCCGCAAAAGAAAGAGAGTAGCGACGAAGTTAGCTAATTGCATAGACAACAATGCTAGGAAAGTAATACAAGAAAAACTGGAGAGAATCGATTGGGAAATACAAACTCTGATAAAGGGCCATACAGAGAGGGAAGAAGAAAAGGCGGTAGAAGCAATAAAGGAAAATCCAAAATACTTCTACAGCTATGCGAAAAGGAAAACAAAAACGCGCGCTACGATCGGGCCCTTAAGAAAAGGAAACACTGAACAGACGATCTAAAAGAAATATCTGAAACATTGAGAGCCCAGTCTGAATCGGTCTTCAGTACCCCAAAAAGTGACAAGGTGATACCTGACATAGATGCATTCTTCAAAGAGAAATTGCAAGGAGAATGTATAACAGACTTTGATTTTATCACAGAAGATGTAGCGAGAGCTATACGACAAATGAAATCACATTCAGCTGCAGGTCCGGACAAATGGAACGTACTATTAATTAAAAACTGTAAAAATGAAATAGCTACACCCTTATACTGGATATGGAGAAGATCCTAGACACTGGGGAAATACCAGCATCTTGAAAAGAGCAAACATTGTCCCTATATATAAAGGCGGGGATAGATCTCAAGCAAAGAACTATAGACCAGTGTTATTGACGTCCCATCTCACCAAAATATTTGAAAGAATAATCAGAAAGAAAATCTATGACTTCTTGGAGACACTGGAAAGATTCAACGAAACTCAACACGGATTCCGATCAGGAAGATAATGCCTATCACAACTTATAGAGCATTATAACAATGTCCTAGATGCACTTGAAGGCAATGAAAACTATGATGTCATACACACGGATTTTGCTAAAGCTTTCGACAAATACGATCATGGTGTAATAGCACATAAAGTGAAACATATGGGAATAACAGCAAAGTGGGAAAATGGATCTACTTCTTCCTCAGAGAACGACTACAGGTCGTCAACATTCAAGGTGTATCATCATCAGAATCAGAAGTACGCAGCTCAGTACCACAAGGTACAGTGCTGGCCCCACTCCTGTTCATTATCATGCTAACAGACATAGACAGTGGAGTAAACAGCAACAGTATAGTAACATCATTTGCGGACGATACAAAGATCAGCAGAAAAGTCAGCGATGCAAACGAAGTAGAGGCCTTGCAGAGGGACACAAGCAAAATATACAAATGGTCAGAAGACAACAATATGACATTTAACACCGAGAAATTTCAGCTCTTGAGGTATGGTAGAAATGAGGAACTTAAACAGACTGCATATTATGCTCCAGATAGACAAGAAATTCAGAGAATCACGAAAGCGGTCGACTTGGGGGCAATAATGACCGATGATGCCAAATTCGAGACACAAAATCAGATAGCAATAAACAAAGCAAAAAGAGTCGCGGGAAAGGTACTAAGAACGTTCAAAAGGAGGAACAAGACAGTAATGATTCCCCTGCTGAGAACACTGATCATACCAAAACTTGAATACTGTTCAGTTTTGACGTCCCCCATATAAAAAGAAAGAAATTAATAAACTAGAAGAAACGCAGAGACATTTCACGGGCAAGATTGATGGCTGCAAAGAACTCAACTACTGGGAAAGACTACGTAAACTAAATCTGTACTACCTGGAAAGAAGAGAGAGGTATACCATACTAATCTACATATGGAAAGTTATCGAAAAACTGGTACCAAACCTCAAACTAAACCCAATTACCATCCAGACAACGCTGGAAAATAGAAAAGGCAGAATGTGTAGTGTTCCCAAATTAAAGGCCCGACAAGGGACCACCTCAACTCTGAAAGAAAATAGCTTGGTTGTCGGGGGGCCAAGAATTTTCAACCAGCTTCCAAAGGACCTCAGAAACATTACAGGGGTCAAAGTTGAAGTCTTCAAGAGAAGACTAAATGCCAGGCTCAGGACGGTAACAGATAAGCCGGGTGTACCTGGCTATGTGCGGTGGAGAGCACAAGAAAGCAACTCGCTCTTCCACCAAGCCAAGACTGGAGGCGGGGCCACCAGCTTGACCTTCGTATCAGGGCCGTTTCTAGCCATTAGGGGGCCCTAAGCAGTATACCTATTTGAGGCCCCACCCCTCCATCCACCAACTCACGCCTTACTACATCACCTCAGCACACACATACAAAAAATGGTTGTGTTAATAAAAAACAATTATGAAACAATTTTAATGAAACATTTATGTCCAAAACAACAAATATG
Source organism: Bathynomus jamesi (assembly GCA_023014485.1). Classification (NCBI taxonomy): domain Eukaryota; kingdom Metazoa; phylum Arthropoda; class Malacostraca; order Isopoda; family Cirolanidae; genus Bathynomus; species Bathynomus jamesi. Next base: position 93,042 of record JAJOZX010006416.1, on the reverse strand, counting down.
TACTTTCAGAAGACAAACAGAAAAAATACTCTTCATGAAATTCCTGAAAATTAGTTTATATATTATTTAGAATAAATGACACAGAACTATGTATATAAAAAAAATAATGCAATTATCAACTACCAAACAATTACTAACTCTACGATACAATCGTGTAATAGCTAACAGTTATACAGAACAGTTTGTATCTTCAAAATTTTTGCCTCCAAGATTTTTTCTGGGCGAAATCATCAATAATATCATATGAAATCTCCCTGTCAACGTCCTGGTTGATGCTTATGATGCCAAGGCTACTGAGGCGATCCTGCCACATTCATGATCTGAGGTAGTTCTTGATTAGCTTCATCTTAGAGAAGCTCCTCTCGGCTGACGCTACTGTCACAGGTACAGTGCCCGCGAAAAGTATCCGATCACCCTTAAAATTTGTATTTTTTACATAAAAAACAATGTTTAAATGTATACTAACCTTATATTAGTATTTTGTCATCTGTCCTTTGGTTTGGATGACTTGTTCTAGACGTTTTGGCATGGATTTAATCAAGTTTTGACAAACTTCCACTGATATTTCCTTGCACCATACCTTTTTGATGGCCTCTTGTAATTTTTCGACTGAGCCAGTGTCGTGGCATTCAACCTTATTTTTTATTATTAGCCACAGATTTTCTGTCGGATTGAGATCTGGACTATTACCAGGCCAATCCAAATATCAAATTTATTGTCAGTAATCCATTTTGTCACTATTTTGGCCCTGTGACATGGTGCACCATCATGCATGTATGTTTTTGTCCTTTGGATTGCCATTGCCATTGGAAGTTTATCCTGTAGCATTGCTAAATACCGTGCACCATTCATAGTTTTGTGTTCTTCGGAAGAAAATATAAGTTTCCACGCCATAGTAACCGAAACAACCCCAAACCATCACACTTGGAGGGTCTTTCATTGTCTTTAGGGTGTATTTAGGGTCCATCCTATTTGAGCCAATAGGCCGGTGAACCTTTTTTGGACAACTTCTGAATGTCAAAAATGTCGACTCATCGCTAAATAAAACCTTCTTCCAGTCATCAACAGTCCATGAATGTATTTTTTACAAAATGCGACACGTTTTTTACGCATTTTTTCATTAATGAACGGTTTCTTAGCAGCATGGCGAGATGGTAATCCGAGTTCTTTTTGGAGCCGCTCCTGGATAGTTCGTTCAGAAACACCAGATAACAAATTATTCATATTAAATTTTATTTCTTTCGCAGTTATTGTTGGGTTTTTCAATACTAAACGTTTCATAAGTTTGTCTGTTCGCGAATTTGTTTTTCTCGGTCTGCCAGATCGTTTTTTTAGGGACTGGCGTGGTTAGGCCACCATTGTTCTCAGCCGTGAAACCCATAAATTAACGGTACTTTGGGATATGTTTAATTCCTTAGCTATCTGTCTCTGTGATTTCCCACATGCATGCAAAGCAACAATAGCACCTCGACAATCACTCTTAAGTTGTTTTTTAGCACACATTATATATAAATTTATTTACACCACTTTCTGTAAAAAAAAAAAAATATCAAGAAATTTACACAAACAGTGAAATCTGACAAATTTGAGACACAGCCACCCGCAACGAAGGCTACCAGAACACTAATTTGAGAATGCGTTGGATAGCTCTCATATCAGCGAGCAACCTCAAAGTTACCAGATGTCGCTAGAACAAATAGAAAGTGAATTACGTGTCTCTGAATATCAAGGGAAAATATTGTATTTTCTTGAGTGATCGGATACTTTTCGCGGGCACTGTAGAGTGCAGGCAATTCTTAGTGCAACCCAGAGATTGGGGTATAGTTCCTCCAGTTGCTTCTGATGAATGAAGGAGAGAAGCTCCAATGCAGTCATGTTGTGTGAAGGTAAAGTCGGCAAGTTCTTAATTTCGAGGGCCAGTTCTCTTCCATCAATGTCAGAGTCAGCTCCAGAGCTCAGTATCTTAGAGAGCTTTTCACACTTGCAGGACAAGTCTTCCGTGTTCATTGTGGTGAAGTTTAGGAGAACCCCAAATATGTCCCTCACATCATCTAATGTTTTGAATCTCTCATTTATTGACCCGATGGCACAATCCACCACCACATTGAAAAATTTGACTTCCAGCCTCTTTAAGGCTGCTGTAAATGGTTCGTCAGGAGCTTCGTAAGCAAAGTGCTTTTTTGTGGATCTGAGCCTTTCTCTTTCAGCACAGCCTCCACATTCATTTCCTCACATATATCCCTAGCTACGACTTGTGCTGCAACAAAACCTGTGTTTCTGTAGCTGGTGAGCGAGTCTCTTGTTTTTGTGTAGGAGACTGCAGAAGTTTGCTCATATGGTTAACTGCATGTACAATGTCATACCATACTACTGTGCAAATCTGAAAGCGATAAGACCCTACCTCCTCTGCAAGTGCTTGTGCTTCAGTCCTGGCTATGGCATCTGTGGCATTGTTTCTGACTTCCAACAGGACCTCTCTGATGTTGTGGCTCTGGTATCGCACAGCCTCAATGCTCTTAAGCCGGCTCTCCCACCTGGTTTCACTCCAAGACTTGAGTGTTATGTTCACGTGCTTCTTTAGGAATGTCCATCTCTGTGTAGCTGCTTCAGAAAGGTTGTACAAATTTGTACGTTGCCAAAGAAGCTGATGGCATCTGTGGAAGCTTTAGCTGCATCAGCTACTACAAGATTCAGAGTGTGAGCCCCACATGGAACATAACGTGCACGACAGTTCTTCTCTAATAACCTTGCCTGAACACCTTTGTTCTTGCCCTTCATGTTCGCTCCGTTGTCATATGACTGTCCTCTGCAGTCATCAAAGTGAATATTCAGTTCATCTAGTCTCTTCAGAATCGGAACTGATAAACCCAGGCCTGTACTTTCTGAAACCTCAAGAAAGCCCAAGAAGTATTCTTTTATTTCTGGTATTTCACCCATTTTAACAGTTCTGATAATAATCGACATCTGTTCTTGGTGGCTTATGTCTGGAGTGCAGTCTAAAATGAGTGAGTAATATTTAGCGTGTTTTATTTCTGCAACAATGGCCTGCAAGATCTTCCCACTAATGGACCCAATGAGCTCATTTTGAATGTTGTTTCCTAGGTAACTTGAATGACTATATTGGCCACTTTCGACTCTGCTGATGTGTTGTTTTATCACTGGATCAAATTCGGCAAGCAGCTCAACCTCCTTCAAGAAGTTGCCATTGTCTCGATTGTACAATGTAGAGGAAGAACCCCTGAAAGCAAGGTTTCTCTCTGCCAGTGATTGGATTATACTTACAAGACATGTGAGAACATCTCGCCACCGTCTTCGCTCTACTAACCTCCATTAATGACATTCAGTTTGGTCAATGGTCCTCCCAGTTTCTAGCCGCAGTTCCAGATCCTTCCATGTTGCCATGTTATCTGCATGTTCTGAACTATTTTCATGGCCTTTCAGAAGCGAACCAACGTTTATCCAGTCTGAAAGTCCATACGTAATTAGTTTGTACGACTTCCTTGAAAACACCTTGCAGCAGAAGCAATAAGGAGCATCATTCCTTCTAGAGTACATCAGCCAGCTTCGCTTTATTTTTTCCCCATTAATTAATATTCTGTACATGTAATGGTGATGAACGCTTCTACAGTCCTCTCTTTTAGGGAACGTGAAATCTGGACTGATTTGAAATGGTCATCGAGACACCAGATCTGTCTTCAAGGCATCTGACAGGACAAATGGCCAGTCATACGGATCAAGTGGTGGAGCAGATCTTGGTTCTTGTTGCTCGGTAGAAATGCCTGTGTGTGGTGTTTGAAGCTGAACAGAAGATGGACCACTTGTTGGTTCATCAGGCTTTACTTCTACTGGTGTTTGAGGTTGCACAGAGGATGGTCCTGCTTTTAGCTCATGATGCTCCTCAGGCTTTGCTGAGGAGGGCTTTTCCAAATATTTCAGTAGTGCTCCTGAGAAGAACATAACGTTACATATTCTGTTAGACTTTGCTAAAATACTCTTTCTTATCTTGTTTGATAATTGATCTGTGTGAACAGAATTTGAGGTGATGTGATCCATTAAATTTCACATTTCGAAATATTATAAATATTACAGAGACTAGCTTACTCTACACGATTCCTGAGCACTTGCCTAGCTTGATGGTCTACCTAACCTAGTTGCCTGAACTGTAATCATAAGAATATACAAGTGGCACATCTCACCTGTGCTACTGGAAAGCTGCTTCTCCTCTATTTTCTTCTTTTTCCGTTTTTCAGCTCCTGATGGATAATGTCGTTTCATTTTCCAAGAAGCACGAAGTCACATCTAGTTAACCACAACTAATCTGCTAAATAATAATAATCATGATGATAATAATAATAATAATAAATAATAATAATAATGTTTTACAATACTAGAAAAATTAAGCATTTAGGAAAGTATAAGCATATAGTAAGAATAAAGTTAAATAATATAGAAATAAGATCTCACAATAGTTATTTACATATAACGACCAAAATGTTTCATTTGTCTCCGTTTTATCACATTTGTCTCATACAAAAACTTTAATTAATACGACAATAATAATAATACTAATAATAATAATAAGGATAATAAGAGCCTGTCCAGGGGCCCCCAAGTAGCAGCGAGGCTCCAAGCAGCCGCTTAGTCTGCTTATGACAGGAAACGGCCCTGCTTCGTGCGAAGAAAGGCCGACGAACGGAACCTAAACAAGGTTAACAAGGTTATATATATCAGTTCCAATTCCAGAACTGATATGTTATGTGTACAGTGTATTCGAGAAGGGACCTAACCAATGTATTGTAGAAATTGAGGAAAACGTCTTTGCTACGGAACAAGAATTGACTTTTGATATAACTTAATATTTATTACTCTTTTTTTCAACTTCAATGCAATGTTTGGAAAACTTGAGATCGTTACTTAATGCACCTAAATCCTTTTTCAAGTTGGTTGTTGCAAGTTCCTACCCATGCAACGAACTGTTAACACATTGGTTCCTGATCCCTTTGTTCTTCACTTTCTATTTCTCTTGGTTCAAAGGTAATTGCCAATTGATCGACCATTCGATGAGCCAATCTAAATCTTTGTAAAGTTTTAGGACATCTTTCGCACTACCAATAGTACGAGGGTTGTTCAAAAAGTAAGTTTATAAGGTGTTTTGAAGAAACTGTTTTATTACAAGGCAAGTAATTATTACAAGTAGTTAAACAACAACTTATTAGTACTTTTCTACATAATCACCAAACAGATTCAAATGTAGGCAGAGGCGGATTAAGACACCTAGGTGCCCGGGGCAATGAAGAATATGGGGGCCCTTTTCTATATCTTTTTATTAACAATACATGTACATGTACAGTACATAGTTTACACGATTTAAATATACGGTGCTCAGGCTAATTGAGAAACAAACTTAAAAGAACCTCAACATAGTGTATTTTGCTGTTTGCCAAAACCAAACAGTATTAAATAAACTTTACTTTAGTTGCCTATAAAACAAAATAAAACAGTGAAATTGTCAGTTTGTGTACTCTGTCATATTCAATCAAAGAAGTTTGCGAAATCTCGAATTATATCATCGAAACTCAGTTGATTGGGGGACCCCTCAAGCATGAGAACATGAGGCTTCAGCCTCAATAGCCTCAGTGATAATCCGCCATTGAATGTAGGGTCCTTAGTTTTTAACTAGTTTCGTACGGCCGTTTCTGCATCAGGATCGTTTTGAAATTGTTTACCTCCAAAGTGTTCCTTTATGGTTGGGAACAAATGGAAGTCGCTTGGTGCAAAGTCAGGACTATCGGGGGGGATGATCCATAGCATCCTAGTGGAACGATTCCAAAAATTGGCGTGTTTGATTTGCAGTGTGATGGCGTCCATTGTCATGCAAGAACACCATACCTGCAGTAAGCAACCCGGGACGTTTTTTTCTAATAGCCGTGCGGAGTCGCTGTAAAGTTTCACAATAAGAAGTGGCATTTATTGGTGTCCCTTTTTTGCGTGAATCTAACATGCGAAAAGCCTTGATGGTCCCAAAATATCGTTGCCATCACCTTACTAGCTGATGATGCAATCTTGAACCTTTTGATTCGTGATGACCCCGGATGTTACCATTTTACAGTGTTGCTACATATGCCTAACAAAATATTGTACTACCAAGAACATTATTGTACTATGCATAATGCACCGGTAATTAACCTTGTAAACTTATTTTTTAACAACCTTCGTACAAAAAAGTAGTATGGGCGCAAAAGGAGAGAGTGCAACGCAATTGCAAATGCTGATCAAAGTTACAAGAGCTTATGCAACAAAGGGGGAGGGGGAATGTTGCAAGAGGTTATGCAACTTGGGGGAGGAGTTATCTCCAAAGTTGCAATGAACTCCCGCTGGGGGAGACCTCTTTGGGGGAGAAGTTGGGACGGCCTCACCTCCCCGAAGGGGTATACCTAATCTAAGAGAGAAAGGAGGAGAGACGAAGAGAGGAGTGTTCGCTTGGCAGGAGCCATGCGCAAATTAAGACTTCAGCCGAGCGGCCGCTGTCTTATAAGTTCCTAATCAGCCAGTTGGCTCAACTGGCTGAGATGCCAGATTGCGCTATTTATTTAATTAAAGCATATATTCTTGACAGTTCGCTTAATCCGCCAGTTGGCTTAACCATCCAGTTGACTTAAAAGGCGTAAACGGCTTGTTCAGGTGTACATTACTAGGGATGAGTTGCCAGATTGCGCTATTTATTTAATTAAAACATATATTCTCGACAATTGGCTTAACCAGCCAGTTGACTTAGAAGACCTAGAAGGCATGCACATTATTAGGGTTGAGTTGCCAGATTGGGCTACTTATTTAATTAAAGCATATATTCTCGACAGTTGGAATATTCCACCAGTTGGCTTAACCAGCCAGTTGACGTAGAATACCTAGAAGGCAGATCTACAGAAGATCTACAGAAGCTAAGGCTAACAAAGACCCTAAGATCCACTCTAAGGTTAGCCCGAGAGAAAGGAAAGAGTATGGGGTTAAGAAAAGAGAAGAGAATAAGGGGTTAAGTAAGGAGGAACACCTATCACTCGTGGGTTAACATTCATTCAGAAAAAGAGAAAAAAGACTCACCATCATCATCCGCCGGCCACTGCCGACAAGTCAGAAAAATAGTCGGAGAAAATAGGAGAGGGGTGAAAGATGAAAAGAAGTAAAATAAGAACGCTTATAAACCATCCAAACACAGTCTTAACTCACTGTCATACCATGCAAACTACAAACATGCAAGAAAAGAGAGTTACAGACATGCAAAGTAAAGAGAGGATAAGAAAAAAAAAATAGGTAAAGTTAAACAAAAAGTGGGTTAGTTTACGCTACGAGCTACATCTACGTTCATGTTAGTCTAATTTTTTTTCTTTTTTATTGCTGGCATCACACGCTGGCATGTCACGAGCTGGCATTAATCGTCAACAGACTCATCCTCGACCACCACCCACAGAGCTCCTGTTACTAATTTTTTCTATTTCAAACAACGTTAATATTTTTAAAATATCTGTCAAGACGGTTCTTAAACATATTAACGCTGATAGAGTGAACGACTGACGCGGGAAGATTATTCCATTTATCAATTACTTTAAACGTAAAGAAGTTTTTAGCGATATTAGTAGTGAAACGCCTGCCACGCTACTTAAATCCGTTATTACGAGTATTACTATTATCGAAAGTGAACAATTTGTCAAAATTTACATTATCGATGTTATTAACGATTTTGTAAACTTCAATAAGCTCCCCCCTTAATCTCCTAGTTTCGAGTGAATACAGGTCTAGCTCTTTAATCCTATCTTCATAAGGCTTGTTGCGCAATGACGGAATAAGTTTCGTGGCACGACGCTGAACCCTTTCTAACCTATCAATATCCTCACGCAAGTACGGACACCAAAACTGAACTGCATATTCTAAATGAGGCCTGACTAGGGACTTGTAAAGGGGCAATATAATATCCTTCGATTTAAATTCGAAATTACGCGCTATGAAGCCTAACATCCTATTAGCCTTTGCGCAAGACTCCAGGCACTGGTTCCTAACCTTTAAATCCTTAGATACGCGTACGCCTAAATCTGCTTCCTCGTCAACATACAGATGTATGTATATATATTACCTTTTCAACTGCCAGATTGCGTTATTCAGATATTTTTGACAGTTGGCTTAGAAATCCGTCAGCCTTTTTAGAAGGCAGCCATTTGATATAATTAAATAATAATGTCGTTCACAACCAAAAGAATTAAATAAAACACCATTACATCATTCTGTTTAATTAGACGAATTAATAGAATAAATTTCACGAAATATATAGAAAATAAATATACAATCAAACGATGGAATATATATGATAAAAAAATAAAATAAAAAAGAATAATAGCATAAGAAATACGAACGAGGAATATATATATATATATATATATAATAAAAATATACAAAACGATGTAGTATAACCATCAATATATTAGTACAGGAAATATATATACAGTTATATTAAATAATTAAATATATTGAAAATAATAATATTGAAAATAAAAAAATAATAATATACAAAACGAATGAGTATAATCAGCAACATATTAGTACAAGAAAAATATATATATAAACAATTATATTACATAATTAAATATATTGAAACTAAATATACCTCAAAATACTTTACGTTCTCCGGCGCTAAACACTAAACTCACACGTGATCGAGTCTACAGTCATATCATTATTGCTTTGCACTACGCGATAAATACGGCCAAGCATTGTTTCGCCGCTCAAGTTATACGGATACCTATACTCGATATAAGTGCCCTTCATATCGTTCAGTACTATTTTTGTGCACACTTTACATTCGGTTGGCAAGTTATCTTTCAAGACGGCTAGAATACAATCAGAAGCACGCACAAAGAGGTCATCGTTATCCACAACATTATTATTAAATACAAGTTTATAAACACTCCTTTCCAATCGAAGGTTTTTCTTACCGTCCCGAGCTTTTCAATCGTGAACTCTTCTTCACCCTGCATAACGGCAATTGAAATAATCTTCCAAGTCGTAACGACAGCTACTCATTTTATAGAGATACAACTCTTCAGGATGAACAGTGAAGGCGAGCTCTGCCTTGTACCGCTCAAGTGCTTTGTATCAAAGTTCTTGATATTTCAAAGTCTAAACCTTTTAATAAGCATCCATTTCTAGAACATTCTTGCCTTGTTCATTCCTACATTCGATAAATACGTCGAGCAGAGTGGTGTATGCGTATTCAAAAACCGTGTCAAAATAATTCATATCCGTAACACGAGCGTTTAATATAGGCTTCAGCTTGCGGAATCCGACGATTTCAAACATTCTGTCGAGGATGAAACGGTTTCACGTAGGGAGAAGAACGTTATTATCAGGTGCATTCTTCCACATCAGTCGTATATCAATGCATGACTGATCGTTATTTATATACAACGTGCAAACAACGGCATATGAGGGGACATCACTAATCTGTTCTCTTCTTGTACCTACACCTGCAGGTATTTTATAACGGTCCTCACCCCACTTCTCAACTATCACGAAGACTATTCATCTCCTCAACACTTAAATAAATAATATTACGTTTACCAGAGTTTGCTTGCCTACAAGTTGTTTCAAGTACATAGTTAATGGCACCGGTTTCGCGCCTGAACATGCGCAATGACTTCGTCACGGACACATCGTACACGGCGTTGAGAATACTTCTCAAAGGAAGTTCCATCGTATTCGTACGTCCAGTCGGTTCAAGCTCTGAGATGACTATGAGCCACAGGTGGGACGGATCGGCTCGACGGACGGAGTGAGTCATGCCACAAAGTGATGAAACGTGTACGGGTTTGTTGGAACTAGTGTGTTTCGGAGGGGTGAGGTACACTACACGGGTGGGCGGCTCGACCGGGGGAGCGAGTCATGCCATAAAATGCTGAAGCGTGTACGGGTTTGTTCCAACAGTTCCAACATGAAAGAAAATACTTGCGTCCCATTATACTGGGCAATCAGAATTTTTCCACTACATGAAGCAATACCGGTTTTAATGTTTTAACGGAATGCGCACCAGACGTCCATTTCCACAAAGTAAACACATCTTATTCATAATTCGGTGCACTATTTGAGACACATATGCCCATATTTTTCCTTTTTGTTTAATAATCGATACTCGTCTCTAAAGTCTGTTAAAAACTCGCACAGGCCATTAGCCACAATCTCACTACAAACCTCATGATATATATTAATATAGTGGTAAAAATACTTAAGATTCTCCATGATGACAAGATTTACATTCTCAACCGTAGGGTACGAGTACTCGGTATGATGTTACATGACATAATATCGCTTGTCTACCACTCATCAACAAGACTCACTAACCATAACCGTTGCTTATCTTCTGAACGTGTTGTTTCTTCTACTTCGCGGTATATGTGAGCTTTCATAAAGGTTAGGTGTACAACGAAAGTGAGATTTTTTTTTTTTTAATTTCAAAATGCTTGGGGTCGGGAAAGTTGCGTATTTATGTGAAACGTACTGTGTGAAAATTTTGTAATCGTACAGCTATAATTAAATTGTTCACACTGAACTCAAAGTTTTTAAAAATTGGCAAAATTACTAAAATTTCGTCATTTTTATTTGTTTTTTTTAAATTAAATTACAAAATTACAAAAATTTCACACAGTACTTGTCAAAAAAAAAAAAAAAATGGCGAAATTTTAGTAATTTTGCCAATTTTTAAAAACTTTGAGTTCAGTGTGAACAATTTAATTATAGCCGTACGATTACAAAAATTTCACACAGTACGTTTCACATAAATACGCAACTTTCCCGACCCCAAGCATTTTAAAATTAAAAAAAAAAATTTTCACTCCACCCTATTGTCCATATTGAAGGCTGTACTACTTTGAGAGGCCTGCATTATACGTCCCCAAGATATATTCTATGTCTACAGCCGCCAAACGTCTGAACGGTATTACTACCCAAAAATCATCTACGTCTCCGTCATCTGACCCGAACCTGAAGGACAACCATATCCGGACTTCACGTTCGTCGCGGTTCTGAAGGGCAAACTGCACAACACGTTCAACTACGCGTCGCAGTCAAACACCGTTGGTATACAGGAAGCCAGGGCCAACCCTAACCGTACCGATTTCTAGTCAGGGCAGGGGTGTGGGTAGCGGTGCGCACCAACTCGAATGTTATACCATCCTCCACAGTATGAGAAGCTGATGCTGCTGTGGAGGAAGTACCAGGTACTGAACAGGAATAATGGGGCATATTTGAGGAAAGTACTATTGTAGGGTTGTGTCGTAAGACGTAGAGGGTTGGGGCTCTATTACTTGGGGTCTAACAACCAGCGCAATCCTGGCACGCTTTATACTTGGCGTGGAGGGCTCTTCATCATGCTTCCGCTTTGAATTGTCGCATGCTACAGGTATCGCTGGTGAGGGTTCATCAGCGGAGAAGGATTCTGTAGCTACACGGTCATCGGATTCATCTGTGATATCGATGATCGAGGCCCGTACATCGTCGTCATTCACGGTTCTGTGGAAGAAGAAAAACAAGAATATAAGGAGCAACACATAAATTTTGTAATATTTTGTAAATGATCCACTTAGGGGTGTGACGTGTTAGAGATGGAATCTGTAGAAAAATTCAGGTTCACAAGCCCCTCCTCATGTATTATATCTGGCCCTACAGGATGTGGTAAAACTGTATGCTTAAAATCATTAAAGATAAGGGGGAGATGTTCTGAAAATTTGTGCATAAGTAATATGGTGCTATTCGAAGTATCAGTCAGTATTCAACGAGTACCAAGATGAAATTTTGTTCCAAAAAGGTGTATATGACGTTAATTCGTTAAAGGGTAATGAGTGTACAGTCATTGTAATTGAAAATCTCATGTTGGAAATGGATAAGACATTTACAGTGTTCTCTCACGATCTTAACATAAGCGTATTCTTCATCAATCAGAATCTATTTTTCAAAAATAGATACATGCGCGATGTGTCGTTAAATACACAATATCTAGTCTTATTCGCACAACGTAGAGATGTGTCACAAATTGGGGTATTAGCCAATCAAATGTTCCCGAATCAGCGTAAGGATTTTTTGGAGGTTTATAAAGAAGCCACAAGTCAGCCTTACGGATATTTGCTTTGTGACCTTCACCCCCGAAACACGTTTAGGGTGCTTCTAAGAACGAATATATTCGCAAAGAACCTGAAACGGTGTATATTCCAGAATGACAAATAGGCTGAAGAAATATCGTGAATTAATAAAAATCTAGCAACGATTGCCCAGGCGCTGCAACAAATGTTTGTTAAAAATATCGACCCCCGACTTTTTAAAATGCATCTGTTGCAGCGCCCGGGACAATCGTGCTCAATATACCTATATCTATATCGTTTATGAAAATAAACAGAACAGAGAGAGATATAGAGAGATAGAGAGCCTGAACACGAATGTATGCAAAATATTTACAAAAAAATGCTTAGTAGCGACAGTATCTGCTGTATGTGGATATGTACTAAATTGAGTGAAGAAAAGGTGACTGCATGGTAAAACATTGAGGTGAAGAATACAGTGAAAGAAAAGAAGAGAGACTGACAAAGAGTGTTACAAACACATCCTGGCAGCGATGAAAGGAGATGTAACGAGTTGTACAAATAATGTAAGAAGCTTGTTAAGAGTGGTAAAAAGAAGTGAAAGGAGGTAGATGAACACTTGAGAAAGAGGGTTAAATGAACAAGGTCTACGGAACTGAAAGTTATTCTAGAAAGAAGTGAGAAAGTGCGAAGATTAATCTGTTAGAATGATTTGTTATCTAAAAGATAAGAATGACCACGTGTTATTGCAAGATGAGTAAATACACAAGAGATTTAAAGTGCATTTTTGTGAGCTAGTAGGTGAGGTAGGTGGAAAAGAAGGTATGAATAGTGTGAGTACAGTTGCACGGTTTCCGTGGCGTATACTGTATATGTAGAAGCGTATACCGGGAAGTGGAAGTTGACTAGCAGTGCGTAAGCTGAACAAAGGAAACCAGGAATTGATGGGGTATATTGCGAAATGATTAAATGCTGAGGCAGAATGTCGTTTGAAGGCCTATGAAAGACGTATCCAAAACGTATTAGAAAGGGGTCTGCTCCAGACGATTGGACAAAAGCTGTAATTTTATCACTGTATAGAAATAAAGGTGAATAATTAAGTAATTACAGAAATTATAGAGGAATTAGTCTTTTAAGTGTAAGTGGAAAAGTATACGAGCTAGTGTTGAAAGACAGTGAAAAAGATTACGGATCCGTTAAGTTTTTCATCTTTTCTTTCAGATATGCATCAGCTAGTCGGACCTTAATTTATATTTGCCTCGGGCAACGTAGCGTAATGATGAGGCACCATTTTAAAACGTGTTTATGACAAAATCTATATTATAAAAAGGCAGTTCTGTCTGTTTGAAGACACCATGTATTTACTATTCAGCGATTATGAACATAGAAATAAATGCGCTTTGTTTTGTTTCAACTTTTTACTCTAGCGTGTTAAGATTTCCATTGCTGCGTTGTTTTCTATAGTTTTATTGACCGAATAATTGACCCAACAATTACTGAGGGTTCAATTATTCGGTCAATAAAACTAGAAAACAACGCAGCAATGAAAATCTTAAGCTTCACATCCGAACCCATTGTATTAAGATTTTGAAGCTTAAGATTTTCATGGCTGCGTTCTTTTCTATAGTTTTATTGAAGGAATAATTATTTTAAGCAGGACCCCCCCAATTACTGACGACGAAGGCCACAGCCACAGTATTTCGTTTATGAGAGTGAAGCGTGGGATAGCATCAGTAGTATAGGCGAAAAAGGAGAGTGCAATGCAATTTCAAATGTTGATCAATGATGCATAAGTTATGCAACAAGGGAGAACGGGAATTTTGCAAGATGCTATGCAACAAAGGGGGAGGGGGAATGTTGCAAGAAAAACCAGGGGTTACGCAACTTGGAGGAGGAGTTATTCCTCAAGAGAAAGAGAGAGGAGAGGGAGAGAGAGAGAGAGGAGGAGAAGTGTTCGCCTGGCAGGAGCCAAGCGCATACTAAGACTTCAGCCGAGCGGCCGTTGTCTTATAGGGCCCCTAATCAGCCAGCTGGCTTAATCAGCCAGTTGGCGTATCTGGCTGAGTTGCCAGATTGCGCTTTTTATTTAATTAAAGTATATATTCTGGCTTAATCCGCCAGTTGGCTTATCTGGCTGAGTTGCCAGATTGCGTTTATTTATTTAATTAAAGCATATATTCTGGCTTAATCCGGCAGTTGGTTTAGAAGGCATAAATAGCCTGTATATATTAATAACCTTCGAACGAATTAAAAGCGCACATACACTCACCAACTCTACGCCCATAAAGCCCCTATTATCACACACACACACACACACACACCACATATAATAATATATATATATATATATATATATATTATATATATATATATATATAAAATGATTGTTGCATGCAGCCCCAATAGCAAAATATATACGAGCACAACCACCACAAAAAAAGCATCACATCACCAACAATCATCTAGGTATAGACTTTTAGGAGCTCATCCCATCAACAGCACATGGTGAGATGAGGGGTACGACTTTTAGGAGCTCATCCCATCAACATCACGTAACCGATATGAGGGCTACAACCAAGCGTCCAAACTTAGACGATTGGTGGTGAAATTATTACACAACAACCCACCAACCACCTCCACCACCGCCTTATTTACCTACCTCTGGTAGAACGACAGAGCTATTAAACATAAACAAATATGTTTATGGAGCCAAGTCAAAAAAAGGCAACACCAATAGTTTTTCTAGTAAGCTTCTCGTGGTGAAACGAGGCCTATTTAACATTTGGTGGGGCGATCTTTTAAACAAAAAATCGAATAAGATAAACTAAGTTTAATACAAATAAAAATTTTCATCATAATACGCAATTTTTTCCTTAAACTATAACATAAAAAGCATTAATATGATTTTAAAACAAAATATATATTGTATTTCGGGTAACTTTTTCATTTTTCCTCTTTTGGACAATTATTTTGTTTCAATATAAATTTATCTTTAAGACACCAATATATCTTTAAGCCTTATTACAAAAAAATATTAATAATTATGATTTTAAAAACAAAATAGATTCTGTCTCGGTGTAACGTATTCATTTGTCCTCATTTACTTGCAGCCCTGCCGCGACACTGCTGCATTATTTTTTAATATAATTAAAACCAGCATTCACGATCATATTAAATCTTACTGTTGAAGAAATCCTGAAATAATGAGACATAATTATTTTAAAAGGTATAGACTCTTCGAAGTCTCTTAAACTTTGATGCAAAAAAAACATTAATATAACTAGATTTTAAGTTTTACCTGGCTTACCGCAGTAAATATAATTTTCTAAAAGTATTTATATAAAAATGGAATTTATGGCATAACTCATAATTGCAACTTCTACAATTCAATAATTGGATTTAACATGATTTACTGCATTATATTTACGTATTTCAGCGAACTCTTATTATTGTACACACACGTACGTACAGCCGTCAGTCTGTTTAAAAGACGGCCGGATGATATAATTAATTAATAATGTCGTTTACAACCAAAAGAAATATAACACAGCGCTCTCATGTTCACCTATTTATTGCCTAAGAATCTTATTTTTACCCTGTGCTTTTGAAATAAACACTTCACTATTGAGATTACATTACAAAATGGGCACCCAGGATCTTTAAGTAGAACCAGTAGATTGATCATTGTTTCCAACAGTGATGCAGAATTTAATTTTATTCAGAGAAAGAAAACAACAAAAACTCAAAATCAAAACAGTATAAGTTGGAATTTTATAATCCTTTTTTTGTTTTATGTATTTTCTTGATATTTCACAAGTATACAGGAACAAGCTGAAGTTGGGTTACAGAATGTATGGCACAGAAATTTTAATCTGCAGCTTCATAAGTTTTAAAGTTTACGTGAAAATGAAAATGTTACATACAAAATAACTAGGTACTATACAAAAACGGTAAAAATTAAAACATACTCTCCTTACACTAAAGTAGTGTGTCTCAATCGGGGTGCCGCGAAATTTCATGAAAACAAAAAGCAAAGGATTGAAAATTCAAAAGTTACTAAATATATGGAAATTTCAAATGAAACAAAATATTCACAATTTGCTCCCTCTAAAAAAACAAAATAGTTTTAATTGGAAGTTACATCGTGTTTCAGAGGGCTGAAATGGATGTTGAACAGTGGAAAACAAAAATCCTCCTAAAGAAAAACGGATGACACTGGGGTGCCTTGAATCGGAAAAGGTTGTAACCACTGCTCTAAGGTGCTCTAAGGAATAGACAAGATGGCTCAAAAGCGAGTTCTAAGTCGTAATCCTTAAAAAGAAAGTGTTTCAGAATATTTTTTGCTTCAAACATTTATTGCCAACTTAAACAGTTAAAATGCCCAAAATTTTCAGTTGTAAATACTAAGATTCTTCCGCATCCTCCTTTTTGTTTTCCCTTTTTCGACTTCCTGACAACAGTGACAAAGAGAGTACGTGCTTATATTGTGAAACTTTGCATTTTGTGCTTCACAGTTTTAACACTGTGATGCTAAATTTCGGAAAGGCTAAATGTAAAGCTGTAGCAACTAAAGCATAGGAGAGAAGCCTTCGGTATATATATATATATATATATATATATATATATATATACAGGGTGTTTCAAAAGTCCCTCATTATTTTTAAAATTTTATTAAAATAGCAATTACAAGAGGAACCAAATGACAATTTGGTTGCTGAGTCTACGATTCATGAGAATTTTGGTGGCATCAAAACTTGGCTTCATAAGTCTACTGGAAAGTCACTGGTACACCTCAACGTGGGCACCGTCTTTTTCGAAACAAGCGAGCCACCGTTTTACGCATTCTTGGCCGACATTGGACAACATTTCGGGAGTAACAGAAGCACACGCATTCCTGATCCGTTCTTCTAGTGTGGGAGGACTCGCGGCTTGGTGGCGTACACTTTGCTCTTAATGTAGCCCCACAAAAAGAAGTCGCATGGGGTAAGATCAGGCGAGCGATCAGCCCATTCGCTGGGACCACGGCGACCAATCCACCGATCCGGGAACTGCTTATTCAGAAATGAGCGAACCTCACGCGAGTAATGAGCAGGGGCACCGTCTTGCTGGAAAATGACTTCTTGCATGTCAGCTACAGCTGACAGTTGGGGGATGCAGAACTCCTGAAGCTTACGAAGGTAATTGTCTCCGTTGACGTTCACGGAATTTCCATCTTGATCCCGGAAGAAGAACGGACCAATCAGCCCAGCTGAGGAGATGGCACACCAGACGACCAATTTCGGCGTGTCCCTTTCATGTTCACGGATCTCCGCAGGATTGTGAGTTCCCCAGATGCGGGTGTTGTGCCGATTGACGCGACCAGAAAGGTGGAAGAGAGCTTCGTCGCTGAACCACATGTGCTCCAGGATCGATGGGTCTCTTTCGTAGTGATGCAGCAGTGTCTCACACATCTCCACCGGCAATCGTAGTCTTGAGGTTCCAGCTTCTGAACCACCTGGATCTTGTACGGATACAGCTTGAGACCACGCCGCCAAATCCGTTGGATAGATGTCGCGCTGATGTTCAGTTCCGCAGCAGCTCGCCGAATGGACTTTCCTTGACTCTGAGTAAACGCCTCACGGACAGTTTCGACATTCTCCTCACTCCGCCCACTTCGAGGTCTTCCTGATCGTGGTTTGTCCTTTACGGATCCGGTCTCCACAAACTTCCGGTGGGTGGCGACGATGGTGTTCCTATCCGGTGCATAATGCTGTCCGTAGACTGCCCGGAATCGTCGCTGCACTTCGACCACAGATTGAAAAACCTCCTGCCATGCAGCGATTTTACACCTCTGCTCTAGAGTCAGCATGGTAGCAGAAGAAAACGGAGCAAAACTTCAAATGTAGACTCAAACAAATTCTCAACTACTGAGTAAGAGTTTACCACAAGATGAACGTCGTTGGTCGATTAGCTGCAAAGAAAATTGAAAATCAAATTAGTGAGAGACTTTTGAAACACCCGGTGTGTATATATATATATATATATATATATTATATATATAATATATATAATATATATATATATACATATATATATGCTCAAAGGGCATACTTGGAACACCGCGCTGTGTCATCGCGCGTAATATCGGTCACATTACGAGGTCATCACAAAAACATGAAAATAATACAGGTGTATGCACCAGACACAAGGTATACAGAAGAAGAATTGGAGGATTTTTATGAACAATTGGATAGCGAAGTGGAAAGAACAAACATGGGTGATCTACTCTTTATAATAGGTGATTTTACCAGTAAAATAGGTAGTGACAACAACGGATACGAGGACATCATGGGCAGATTTGGAATAGGGGAAAGGAATGAAAGAGGAGAAAGAATGCTGGAGTTCTGTAAGGCTGGGGAAATGTGCATAACCAATACGTACTTTCAGCATAGGTTCAACCATAAATATACATGGACTCATCCAAATGGTGTAAACAAGAGTTGTATCGATTACATTCTGGTGGGAAAACGATGGAGAACATCTGTCAGGAATACAAGAGTAGCAAGAGGAGCAGATTTTGGATCGGACCATGAAATGGTGTTATCAAACATAAAGATCAAGTTTCGCGCAGGAAACGGTAATCGGAAGGGAACAAAACGATATAACCTAGAAAAGCTTAAAGATCATGAGACTAAACATCAATTCAAGACAAGAACGGAGGAAAGACTCGCAGCACTGACTGAAGAGGAAAAGAATGTAGAGACATTATGGAGGAGAGGGAGAGACTACTTACTACAGGAGGCAGAGAACTTGCTGGGAAGAAGAAGGAACATGAGACAGGCTTGGATGACCGAAGATGTGATGAATCTGTGCGATGAAAGGAGAGAGAGACCAAGAAATTAAAGAATAAAGACCCAACAGAGGAGAATATGAGAAGATACAGGCAGATCTGCAGAGAAGTGGATAGAGGATGTAAAGAGGCAAAGGAAAAATGGATCAGAGAGAAATGCAAGAGATGTGAAGACGCTTACAGAGGCGGTAATTCAGTAATATTATACAAAACAGTGAAGGAGTTAACGAAGGAATGGACACACCAGTCTATAGCAGTAAGAAACGAGAGGAATGAAAAGGTATCAAGTGAGAATGAGGTGAGGGCTGCATGGAAGAATCATTTTCGAGGCCTGTACGAGAGGCCTAGAGAACAGTTCACATTAGAAAACTTTCCTGAACTACAGAGACAGGAATTATCTCATGACATTACCCCAGAAGTTTTACAATCAGAGATGATGTGTGCTATAGCATCGCTGGTGAGATCCAAAACCCCTGGTGCGGATGGGGTGACGCAGGAACTGTTGGAGGCTGGTGGGGAGGCAGTTGTTGGATGGTTGCTGAAGCTGTACCAGAAAGCACTGGAAGAGGGAGTTACACCCGAAGAATGGCGACAGGCAGTGGTAGTACCGATCCATAAAAAGGGCGATGTGACAGTTTGTGGGAATTACCGCCCCATCAGCCTGCTGCCTCACTCATACAAGGTGCTAGCCAAGATACTGCAGAAGAGAATTGGCAATAGAGAGGAGGCAATCCTAACAGAAGAACAGGCAGGTTTTAGACCGGGTAGAGGGACGATTGATCAGGTGTTCACGTTTTTGCAGATCACGGAGATGTGGGAGATGGACAGGGATATATATTGCGTGTTTGTGGATTTTCAACAGGCTTTTGATTCGGTTTGGAGAGAGGCACTGACAGCCAGTGCTGGGCACTTGCGCAAACACTTGCGCAAAACGCAAATTGCGCAATTGCGCAAGTGTGATTTCGGTTGCGCATTTGCGTTTGCGCCAATTCTTGCGCAAACTTGTGCGCAAACGTGATAAAAACACAAATATTAAAAATAGTGGATTTAGCTCATAAACACGTGACTGCCAGACAGGTGGCGCCGCCAGACAGCAGTGAGCACTCAGTATACCAACAACGCTAGTGAAACACGTTTGTTTGATTAGTTGATTTTAATTTTATTTCAGAGTTCAAACTACTAACTACTCTAGTAACTTCTAGAAACTTCATAAGTCATAACTACTGTCTATAACTAGTGAACCATGGACAGCCTCAGACACCAGTCTCTGTCCAGCCCCACCTCTGCCCCCAGCCCGGCCGGCAGCGTGACCAGCCGTGGCTCAGAGCCTCACCAGGAGGAAGAGGACCTCAACAACCCCTGGCCCCACCTGGACACCTTCTTTGGACCTTCGACCAGCAAGAAGAGAGTGGTTGAGAGGGGCAGGGTGGTCTACAGGGGCAGCATCATCTGTAAGAGGTGCAAGGCCAAGGTCAGCTTCAACACCATCAGCATGTACACCCTCAAGAGCCACTACCAGCATGTGAGTTTAAGTTTATTTATAAATTTAAAATTTAAAAAAAACTTGATAAGTAGTTAACTTTAGAAATTATTTATTAAAATATAATTAAATATTAAATAATAAATTATACTTTGTCTCAATTCAAACACTTCTGTTGTATATCACTGTCATTACAATATAATTTATAATTTTTTTTTTCAAGGTTCACCCCAACCAGAGCAAAGACCTCCTCGCTGCCATCACTGGTGGGTCCAAGCGCGGCCGGTCCCTCTCTGGCGACACCAAGGACTCTGGCTCCAAGAGAATGCGCCAGGCCAGCATAAAGTCCTCCTTTGCTGGATCTGCCGCCTTCAACAATAGCAAGGCCCAGGACCTTTTGCACAGGTAAATAATAATAATTATAAATCTTAATTTTATACACTAATAACTTAATAGAATAATTTAAATAATTTATTAAATATATCAAATATTCATATGATATAAAAATAAAAATTCATTGTAAAGATAAGATAAAGACTTTCCTTACAATCATACCTAATCTTTTATGTAACTTATGTTTTAAAATACACTTATTGAAAATGTTCAGAATGAATTTACTTTTCAACTTCTCCACAGGTTCATGGTTGAAGAGATGTTGCCCGCCAAAACCACGGAGTCCCCCTCTTTCACCAGGTTCCTCAAGTACCTGAACCCCAGCTTCAAGCTCCCCTCCAGGCGGACCTACATGAGGAACCTCAAGAAGAAGGCCGAGGCAGGGAAGACAGAGCTCACCTCCATCCTGGACGAGGTCAACTATGTGGCCACCACCGCTGACTGCTGGACAGCCCACAACCGCTCCTTCCTGGGCATGACTGCCCACTGGATAGAGCCCTCCAACCTCAAGAGGAAGAAGGCCGTCCTAACCTGCAGGGAGGTGCCTGTGGCGCACACCTATGACGTCCTTGGCAACACCCAGGGGTCTGACATCATGAAGCCCAAGAGGTCCAGCCTGACCTCTGAGAACTTTGAGAGGTTTGTGTTCCTGAAGGGTAACATGGACCTGCTCACGATGGAGTTGGAGGAGGACTCTGAGGAGCTTTCAAGTGTTTTTTTTTGTAATATTGTAATTTCTTTTTTTTATTATTATTATTTATTTAACATTGTAATTTTGTATCTATTCTTTATTAATATATCTATGGATCGTGTGTCTGTTAATAAAGTCTTTTGATTTGATTTGATTTGATTTACTATAAATTTAATTTTATACAGGTTGTCCCAAAAAAAACGCACCTATTTTTTTTTGGAAAACCCTGTATATATAAATAGTTTGCGTTTGCGCAAGCGCAAGTTTCGAGAAGTTTGCGCATTTGCGCTTGCGCAAGGTATGGGTTTGGGTTTGCGCATTTGCGCTTGCACAAGTGAATTTTCGTTTGCGCTGCCCAGCACTGCGTGACAGCAGTGCTGGAGTTTTATGGACTGGACGATGGTGTGAGCCAACTGATCAGAAGATTGAATGAGTCGACACAAGCAGTGGTGAGGAAGGGAACAATAGTGACAGAAAGCTTTAGAACGGAAAGCGGAGTGATTCAGGGGTGCCCCCTCTCGCCTCACTTATTCAACTTGTACCTTGAGATGGTAATGAGAGAAGCCTTGGAGGGATTTGAGGGCGGTGTGGAGATTGGAGGACAGCGAATCAATAACCTGAGATATGCAGACGACATCGTGCTGATGAGGGAATCAGTGGAGCAACTACAGGAAATGGTGGACAGATTGGAAACATCGTGTACAAAGTATAAGATGACTATTAACAAAAATAAAACAAAGTCAATGAACATAAGAAGAAGAAGAGAAGCTATTCAGGTAAGGTTGTCATCAGGAGCGATAGAACAAGTGAACTCGTTCAAATACTTGGGAGTACGGTTCACGGAAGACACAGATACATTCAAGATGGTGAGTGATAGAGTTAGACTTGGGTACGTTACCTTCAGTAGGTTGACAAAGGTATGGAAAGACCGAAACATCACGCGAAAACTTAAACTGCAACTGCTGAAAACAATAGTGATACCTTCAACCTTATATGGATCAGAATGCTGGGAAGTGGTGGGCACCGTTAACCAAAAAGTTAACTTCGATAACGATAATCCGTTAACCCCAATTTTTAACTCCGATAACGATAATCCGATAATTTTAGTACAAAGTTAACGGAAGTTAACGATAATCCGTTAACGATAACTATTTCTTTACTAACATTTAAAAAAATCAAGGAAAAAAGCTTTAAAACCCAAAGAAAATGTTTATTTATGCAAAATCCAACAATAAATAGGTATTTAACTGTATTTTTATCAAGTTTTGCAACTTTTTTGCTTAATAACTTTTTTTTTTTTTTAATACAAAATGTACTGATTACATGTTTTGAAACCCTTGTAACCACTAACCATTAACTAAATTTTAATTTACCAGAGAATTATTATGGCGGGAACTGAAAGGTAAAATTAAATTTTAGGCACATTTATTAAAGACTATGACACAATGTGCTGGTTGCCCTTCAGAAAGACCAACTTCTCAAAGTTAGGCCCAACTGCCAGTCTTGACCTCTTGGGCCTCAGGATGTCCTTGCCGAGAGAGAAGAGCCGTTCCACTGCGGCAGAGGACGGAATTGGCAGACTGAAGTTATGGCGGTTTGAATTCATTCGCGGAGCGGTGATCTTCCGTGAATGACTCCTCGCAGTTAACGTGTTAACGGACTTTAACAGACTAAATATCGAGTTATCGGAAGTTAACTGGTCCGATAACGATAAATGGAAATTAACTTCCGTTAATAGTCCGTTAAAAAAAGTTAACTTCGTTAATTAACTGTTATCGGATTAACGCTTTAGTGCCCAACACTGATGCTGGGTAATGAAAAAGAGAGAAGAGAAGAAACTATTGGCATTCGAGATGCACTGTCTGAGGAGAATATTGAATATAAGATGGGAAGATAGGCTGACAAACCAGAGAGTGAGGGAAATGGCTGGAGTGGAACGGAATATAGTGGAGAGAGTGCACGATGCACAGAGGAGATGGTACGGGCATGTTGAGGGGATTGACGCTACATGGACGAGTACACGGAAGCCGCCCGAGAGGACGACCTAGACGGACATGGCTGCGGGGTTCGGCGAGGCTAATGAGGGTTTAACGACCAGAGAGCTGGTGGATCTGACGAGGGATCGAGACGAGTGAAGGCAATACCGACATATGAGATGGGACCCTACCTGAAACCTCAGAAGGGACATAAGTCAAGTAAGTCATATATATATATATATATATATATATATATATATATATATATATATATATATATATATATCATGCCGTCTCGCTCGAGGACAGCGCTGTACCAGTTTTTGGCCTTCTTGACTGATTATAATCATTAGTTACGTGATGAAATTATTTAACTAAAATCAATCAAACATTTTGTGGATGATAATGTTACTTATTAATGTAATATATTAATTTTAGGTCTCCGAAAAGCCTTCCCCTAATTGCTTTTGCGCTCAGGAAGTTTTTAACCTTTTCCCACGAGCGACTGAACCCAGATTGGTCCTTCCTGAACCTTAACTCCAAGGACAACAAATGACAACACGTCATTTTGTGTGTAGTTTAGTGTAATTGGGCCTACTACAACATAACAATTTCTAATTTTGTATTTCAATTACAATATAAATAAAATTAAGTAAACATATTCTTCCTTACATAATAATTATATAATAATAAAAATAATAATAATATTAATTATTACACAGCTCAACAAAAAAAAAATTTTTTTCGTTGCCAAGGAAATTCGTACGAATTTAGGGTATTTTGGGGTTGCTGAATTCCAAAATGAAAGTAGTTTTTCCGATTTGGCTCTAGTTCTTGAGATAATGAATACCATCAATTAATAGGAAACGTAACCATAACGCGTGCATATGGGAAACTACCGGAACATTCTAGATGGTGAGACCGAATAAAATGCCATTATGTATTTCATGTGTTTACTTTTGTATGATTTGAGACAATTTCAATGCGATTTGTAAGTAGGCTCCGCCTGAACATTAAATTTTTTGCATTTTTACGTGTTTCAATGGGGTACCAATTATCTCATAAATTAGAGCCAATCTAGCAAAACCGATGTCATATTCGGAATCAGCACCACAAAGTTACCCCAAAATCACTCTAATATGATTGGCAATAAAATGAGTGTTGACCAGTGTTATTATTATTATCATCATTATTACATTAATAATGTAGTTCGGGGCAAAGAATGGCGTTTCCTTCTTGATTTATAAATTGGATGCGACATGAACTGCTTATTCTCTGCGATAAAATGTAATGAAAAAGTGTAAATATTAAAAAAAAAAATACGACGACGTTCAATAAATGATCGGCCGCGTTCTAACAAGCTATTTCATAGCTGCTCATATCGATTTTAAATTTGAATTCAATATAAACGGGAATACGATCGCTTTATAATAACATGAACGAGCAATTATTGTCTGGCTTCCTACTTTTTCAATCTTTATACCTTTCTATTACGCTTTATGGCTTTCTAAGTGCTGTCATGAAGATCTCAGAACTTCAAAAGAATGTTAATGAAACAATTTACAGAAGGGTTCTCTTTGTGCTTCTTCTTTTGTGTTGTTTTCTTATCGTTTATGGCTTTTTATAGCATTTTATTAACCTTTTAATTGTATGTGCACTCTTCTATGATTAGAGTAGCTCGTTTTATTTAACGTAATAATGAATAAATATATTATTATGTACATACGCCAGTGGAGTCAGCGAGATATTAATATTAACGAATAAAATTAATAAATAAAAGTTTGATAATTATATAAAATATTCAAATAATATAATATTCATATAACAGCTCATTATGCCTCACCAAATTCAGTTTCTAGTCTATTTTTATGGTTATGGTTAAAAAATGGCCATTTTCCATAAATAATAAAAAAAATGAGGCGATGATAAAACTTTTTAATTAAAGTCAAAGGACTCGCAAAAGCCGTTTTCAAATCGGTACACGCTATCTGATAGAAAGACTATTCACAGAGTTGAGGTTTATCCAATTCAAGAAACCGAGAGACCAATTTTATTCTAGAAAACATTTCTTAAATTGAAATTTAATGCTTTCATTTTTCATTTGCGCATTTACTGAAAAATTTTTATTTCTGTCACATTATTCACCCCTCTGGAATTTCTCCCCCTCCCAGTTAAAATGAAAGTGTATTGATTTGGGAGGTAAATCACTAAAGAAGTACTTCATTAGCCCTTACTGATGTATAGGTTCACTACTGCCATTATTACCATAGTAATTTAGTAGCCATTTTATAATTAACTATCTAAAATATGCTAATTTCATTGAACATTTTCAATTCCATAATTTATTATAAGTTTTTATTACATTCTAAATGGTACTAGACCAGGGGTGGGGAACCTTTTTTCATTGGAAGGCCGCATTTCACTTAACGAAGACCCTATTAGGCCGCATGCTGAGAATTTAACATATACAGTACAACAAAATGTCATATTTTAGTCTACAATCTACATATTTATTAATTTTAAATCAAACTTGATAATACGTGAGGGCTTTTATAATAAATAAAAAATTCAGCAAGTGCACATTTATTTTTGTGGGGAATAATTAACAATATAACTAATATTAAGTGAAAAAGTGATAAACCATTTAATGACTTTTTTGTGACTGCTTATTGCGGGACAGGAGTCGTACATTTGGTTCCAATATCGTTGACCGTAGTTTTAGTTGGTCCTCCAGGTGAATATTCATCATCTGAGATCTCAAGCGCGTTTTGATTTGAGTCACATATGAAAACGTTGATTCACAACAGTAGGTTGTGCCGAAAGAAGGCAACATTCGACGAGCATGTTGGCACCGACGTGGGTATTCAACGCCATTTTTCCATATTTCAACAGGATCCTTCTTAGTATCAAATAGAGACTTAAGGATATTATCTTCTAATAGCTCAATCAACTCCATCTGTAAATCTTCAGGTGCTTTGGAGACGCCATCCAGGTGTGGTTGGAAAGCTAGTTTCAGTGTGAAGTCATGTTTCTCAAAATCTTCAAATCTTTCATCGTATCCTTCAATCAGGGAGTCTAGGACAGCTGTGTATTCTTTCACATCGCATTCCCTTAATGATTTGCTTGTATCTTCTTCATCAATTACCTTTGCCAGTTCAGGGAAGTGTTCAGCTGAAAGTTCCGATCGGGTAAGGATAGTTTTGAAAAAGCGCAGCTTCCTCCGAAAAGCCTGGATTTTTTGCCACATTTCATATATGGATTTAGTTTTACCTTGCAAAGAAATATTCAGGTAATTTTGCTTGACATTACGTCACACAAAAATGCAGCATTTCTGCAGAAATCCTTTTTTGACAATTCACATGGTTCATTGAGTTCCTCAGAAAATCTTGTGATTTGTTTTCGCAAAGACAAAAGTTTTTCAAAGACTTGCCCTTGTGACAACCAGCGCACTTTAGAATGATATGGAAGATCCACACTGAATGTTTCATCATCAAGCATAAGCATATTGCGAAACTGGTGATGTCGTGATGCATTTGCTCTAATGTAGTTCACAATACGTATAACTTTACTTAATATGTCACTTAAAACAGTAGATTTGGCACAGAGATTCTGTTGATGCAAAATACAGTGAAAGGAAATCAAGCTATCTGGATTTGGCAGTTCGTTTTGTAGTAGCGCAACAAATCCTGCACATTTTCCTCTCATGGAAGGTGCACCATCTGTGCATACACTTACTAAATTACATAAATTCAGTTTCGCTTCACGGCATTTTTCTTTGAAGAGAGACAAGACGTCAATTCCACGTGTCTTCCCCGTAAGAGTACCCAAAGCCAGTAACTCCTCGTAGCATTGAAAATCTGCAGTTATAACACGAATAAAAAGTGACACTTGCGCTGTCAGTAATATCAGTGGACTCATCCAAGGTAATCGAATA
The DNA here is from genome assembly GCA_023014485.1 of Bathynomus jamesi. Classification (NCBI taxonomy): domain Eukaryota; kingdom Metazoa; phylum Arthropoda; class Malacostraca; order Isopoda; family Cirolanidae; genus Bathynomus; species Bathynomus jamesi. Next base: position 65,626 of record JAJOZX010006416.1, on the reverse strand, counting down.
ATAAGTATTTTCGCTTTGGCATATTGTATGAAGTTGTTCAGTTGCATTGAGGGCTAATTCATGTTGCCGATCAGTTATGGTCCTTCTTGAAAAAGGTAGTTGTTTGTATTTGTTAACCTTGTCTGAATCTAAAGGGGCTACAACTTCAACAATGCATTCTTTTATGATTTCCACATCACTATATGGCTTACCTCTTTTTCCAAGTATATATGCTACTTTATAAGTTGCTTCAGTGATTTCAGTCCCTAGGCCTGACATCGTTTTAAATACTTGCTGTTGTTGCTGCTTTTGAAGTTTCATCTTCGTAAGTGCAAACTTTCGGGGTTCTTCTTCCAATATAGCATACTTGTGGTTCTTATGAGTTGCATAATGCTTATATGCATTGTGTTTCTTCACTGTTGCAATTATGGTGTTGCAGAGCAAACACATCATTTTATCTTTCTCAACAACTATGAAATACTGCAATTCCCATTCTTCATGGAATATTCTGTTCTCTTCCTTTAATTTTCTTTTCACAGTTTTTGACATGATTGGGGTACCAGAAGATTTTTAAATAAAAATGGTACACGAATTGATCAAAGATTTACAGTTTTAAAGGAAACATGCGTGCGTGTCACTATCGGAGAATCGTCAGTAACTGTCATCCAGTCAGCCAGTCGAGTTGATCGTTGATAGGTAAGGGCGTAAGCCGTAAGGCAACCCTGCCAGTTTTAACTGGCAACGTTGCCATATTTCCTATTGTTCAAGCCATAAAGAAGGCTTGTATGTGTAAGAAGCAGTGAAGCTGAAACCATGATCTAATGAAATAGCCTAAAGCCCTAAAGGGGTATCAGTTGCTGTCCATTATCGTACGGTATGAATTCTGAATGTCAAATAGGCAGAAGGCCGCAACTAGTACCCCAAAAGGCCGCAGGTTCCCCACCCCTGTACTAGACATTTGGTTATATATATGAAATATCTATTCGACATCTCAGAATGAACTCGACTTTCTGAAATGAATAATAGCTATTTCGAAATGTTTACTGGGTATTTCAAATATTTAAAAATCGTGCTTAAATGTTTCAGATATATAAAGGCGTAGAAATTAAACATTTAATTTGTATAATAAGTTAGTTTTCTATTCTTCGAGCTTGCACGCATGCGCACATGCGCATTGTGGTTAAAAGTATTTTGAAACTCTGATGCAGATTATTTAGTGGTCGTATTTATAGGCTATCTTGAAAAGAGAAGAAAACAGTTATTATATTTGTGAATTTATTAATTTATTCCATGTAGGCTAAGTTCTTCCAAGTGTCTTTCATGTTTATTAATTTTATTTATTCGGCTAGGACTTGGCTGGTAAAGACTTTATTATTTTTTGATAGAATAACCTTTATTAGTAATAAAATAAATACATTTTTTCAATTTACAATGACATGAATAATTGTGAAGCTCGACTATTTATTTTATTTAATTTGGCCCTTAAGCTTTAGGCTTTACTGGGCTCTTATTAGAAATAAGCAGCTAGTTGTTATTAATTAATAATAATAAATAAATAAATAAGTAAATAAGTATTATTAATAGTTAAAACATGTATTACAACATGCATTACTTTCAAGCTTAAGAACCATCCTGTAACCCTGAACCCTGAGCTCACTGTTAGAACTAAACCCCTTGATACACGGCATCCCTAGGTTCAATATCTAAGTTAGGCAGCTTATACTTGAGAAAAGATATTGGTAAATTGGAAAGAGTTCGGCCTAGTGCAACCAAAATTAATCCAGAACTGAGAAGTAAAATATCTGAGGAAAAATTAGCTGAACTAGATATGTATTTATTTGAAAAGCGTCCTCTTTTAAGAGAACTTATTAGAGTATTTAAAACTGATAAGTGATTTTGATAATGTAAACTACAGGAAGTCATTGGGACAATGAAGCGTCTAACGAAACGTCTACTTCTATTTAGAATGTAAGCATCATCTATTTTCTACTAAATTGATCATTTTATTTAAAATTGTGAAATAATCGTATACTACTTTTGTAAATTTTTACCTTTTGTTCATTATTATTATTATTATTATTATTATTATTATTATTATTATTATCATTATTATTATTGTTATTATTATTATCATTATTATTATTATTATTATTATTATTATTACTATTATTATTATTATTATTATTATTACTTGCCATTTTTACTTCTCTCATAGTAAATAAACTAAATCCCATTAATTTTGTCAAAAACAGCTTGCATGGTTCCAACTGCATATTCAGGTTAGAATTTTACTGTGAATATATTAATGTCATATCAGATATCTAAATTGCACAGAAAAATATTGAAAAACATTGTAAAACTCTGTTATTTGCATCCTTTTTCTGAATAAAGTTTTATTTTTGTTTTGTTTTATTATTTATAGTATTTTTGCACGTGTTTGTTCCAGTGCCATTGTATTGGCAACTTTAAGTAAAGTATTTGAAAAATCGTATATAATAACTTACTAAATTCTAAATCAAATACGATATTTTAACTAAAACACAATTTTGGTTTAGAAGTGGGCATACAACATGCTATTAGAAAGTATTTATCAGAATCTAAACAGCAAAAACCACACTGCCTTGATCTTCCTTGACTTGTCAAAAGCATTTGATACTTTCGAATGAACTCTCATTGAATAAGCTTCACATATAGGGAATAAGAGGAGACATACTCTAATGGTTCAAATCATTCAAATCATTAAAAAGATAATTTGTTTTTTCCGTTTGGTGCCGACCACCCGATTCTTTTGAAAATAGCACCAGTAGTGCATTTTGACTCCCTGAATACGAAAGTAACATTCTTTTTTTTGGAGAAATGCGAACATTTTGCATAATAGGGCAATAAAAATGCAAAATAGATTAGGGCCTACATGATATATATATATATATATATATATATATATATATATATATATTAACATTAAAATTGACTAACTGGTTAGGTCAACTGAATGCCCAGTTAGGTCAAGTGAATGCCCGGTTAGGTTAATTGAATGCCCGGTTAGGTCAACTGTACGCCCTTGACGATTCGTTAGGTAAAGTTGTGATATTTTTGTTAGTTTTTAATTAATTTGTAATAGTCCAGTCTTCCATTCTGTTCCTTTTATGCTTTAAAAGTGTCACGAATGTATATAGCCTAGGTTTTTGCGCGAGGCAAGAATAAGATGGCCTATAGCCTATGTCCAATTTTCAACGCAAATTATCGTCAAATTTTTGAAGAACAGAAATTTTTTTGTTTTTTTTACGTTCATAGTTGTTGATTAAATAAATTAAATTTCTCCTATTCAAAATCTATTGATTACACCAGTACACATTTGAAAACTTGTCGATCGATTTTTACAAACTAGTTGGTGATTCCATATAATTTAAGTGCGCTGATCTCAAAAATGTAGTTAGTTTTTCCCTATCACGTATGGTTTTCTTACTACAGGGTGTGTCATAAATCCCGCATTTATCCCCAAATGTGAACCATCTTATCGAGACCAACATTGGATTGCACATGCTAAACCATAAATTTTGTTGTTATAGACTGCAGTAACGCTTACATAATAATGTAGGGTAAATATATATAACAACCAGTCCCGTTCCCAGCAAAATACTCTCTCCCCTCCCATCAATGGGTGGTTAACATTTGGGGACAGATGAGGTATTACAACACCCCTTGTAGCACGAAATCTTTAGGTGATAGAGTAAAACCTAATTAAAGCAGAATTAAATAGCTCCTAGCTCTTGGACAAGCATATTACTTGTTTATGAAAGAATACAAAAATAACTGAAAGAAACAAAATATATTTACCTTCTTTACTTGCAAAGTCTTGCAAGTCTTTCTCACGATTTCTGTACCAAGCGAAGTATGTGTCGGATGCCAATAAATTGTTCTCCTGCAATCTAGACCCCAAAAGTTCTGCAGAGTCCTTAGGCAGATTCAAATCCCTGACTAAGTCATTTAGTTCGGTTTGGGTTAATGGTTTAGGATCTCGGTCAGCTGTTGGCTGTTCATAAACATCATCATTGTCGGGATTTGGAGCTGAATCAGAATCTGAATTGTACTGATCCAGACTCTCGGGTGGGCGGGGAATAGGAACTTTTGACCATGGGGTACCGGCCTTATTGCAGATGGAGACTTGGGTATTGAAGGCTCTCTTTATTCTTTGCATTATAACCTTTAACATTGCAAGAACAGAAGTAGCAGTCGTCGGTATGGTTTCTAGGCTCGCGCCATACCATAGGGATCCCAAATGGCAAACTTTTCTTTTTACCTTTGCTCCAATTCCTTAGTGCCGCAACACACGTAAGACAAACCTTGTGTGGAGCCCAACTTTTGTCTTGATCTCCTAATTTAATTCCAAAATAAGCATGATAAGCTCTCTTAATGAAGGTCGTTACATTTGTCCTTTGTTTTACAACAACATACCGACCACAAATATAACAAAATATGTCTGGACTATGGGTACATCCTCTAGAAGCCATTATTAAAATTTTAAAGACGTAATGTTAGAATTATCTATCTGAAAAATATGAAAACGAAATTAATTAAAGATAAAAAAGGTAAAAAATTACAAAACGCCCCAAAATTGTTTAGCTAATAACTTTAAAACTGTGAGTGATAGAAAAAAAACTGGTAGCATTTTTTAATTCAGCGCAGCGAACTGCTTCAGAATCACAACTCAAAATAAAGAAATCGATTTTCATGCAGACCGGTGTTATTAATAAGAAGTTAAAATAAGTTTATAAAATATTAATTTCTCTCATTTCCATATTTCCAAACGTTCCTGTGGAACGACATAACATCATGTGAGGGCAGTCAGAATAACTTCTCCACAATAATTTCTTATGAAATAATATAAGAGGAGAGAGAAGGGCTAAGGGAGTAAACCCTGAAAAAGAAATCTGAGAAAGGCAACGGGAAACCATCTCAATATATTCCCAAGTCAGATCATGATGGTTCTATAAACGGCTACAAATGAAGCAAACGACGTAAACGAAACCAACAGTCAATGCGGTGCCGCGTTCGGCAGGAGAGGAAATGGGACCTCTCAGGTCGTCAACTTGCGAGACCTTCATAAAGGTTGGATCAGGGCTGGTACATGGAATGTGAGAACTCTGCCCTGCAACAGAGAAGTAAGTCCAAACCATGAGTGATCCCCCTCTTCCCTCCAGTCTTCACTATACGGTCAGGATGATACTCTTCCGCAGAACGATGACGAACGGACACCTGACTATTACTTTCCAAGAAATTAAACTTGGAATCGTACGACCAAAGGACATTAGACCACTGTTCAGATGTCCGGTTGAAGGGGAGAACGGAGGGATGGAAATTGCGTGGCAGACGAAGAATGAAGATGTTGGATGATATCAAGGAGGGTAGAACTATCAACAAACAAAGGTTCTGGCACAGGACAGGGTAGCCTGGAGGAATTCATTGATATGGACCCGCCAATGAGCAGATCACTTCATCATCATTATCATAAAACGGAAAAGGTCCAATTGGTCATTTTTGTTAACGTGACAATTTCTGCAAACATACGCATACGAGTCAATTTAAATGTACGAAATTCAACCGTTAAAGTGGCCGTAACATTTTTATTATTCATTTATCGGAAAAAATTATATATTTTTTAAATCAACGTAAAAAAATACACATGATAGTAATAATTCATTTTAATTTTAGTGGTGGGCACCAAACGGAAAAGAGAAATTGCGTCATACCATGACGACTTTAGAAATTTTTTTTTTTACCAAATGACGCAACATGCGTCATCGGAACCTTTACGCAAAATTTTTTTGGGCGCAATTTGCTTCATTGGAATGCGAAAGTTTCAACCAGTAAAGCTGACATGTAAAGCATGAATTGTACTCTACTTAATAATACCATTATGAGTATTTATCTTTGAATGTTAGCACCCTCCCTGCACTGGCTGAAACCAGTCCCCAGTCCTGCGACACGTGGAGTCGGAGTGCTTTGCGAACCTCGTTTTTTGTTTTGTTATATTATTTTTTGTTTTCATGATTTTTTTTTGTATTTTTATATTTTATATTTTTTGGTATTTTATACTTTTTGTATTTTTTAAAGATTGTTTAGCTGCAACTCTAAGTAGTCTAACCAACAACTTGCATGTGAGCAATTGCCCTCAGATAGCCCAACTTATCAGCCTCTCCATCATAAGACCTAACCTTAGCTACAAGTCGATTTGCTAAGAGAACATAGGCATTTTTGGATCGCTCAAGGATTTGAACCTGAGCATTTTGAAATGTCAGCCTATGAATTCCAATATCTTTTCTGATTCCATTTAAGAAAGACCACATTGTGGGATGAGAACACATGAAAAGCGACTTAAGAGAGTTATAAAATCCTTCACAACAATTAGTGGTCTTGGGTGCAGAAGCCTCTGTATCCTCATAATAATTCCACAGCAGTGGCTCAAACCTTGGATTTCGAACTCTTCCTCCAACTCGGGGTCCACGAATGTAAGTTGACTCAAAGTTTGCAATTATGTCATTAACTTCTGGCTCATCTGGAAAAGTGGCTCCCGACTCTTCGAATCTCTCTTCAACCTCATCAACAGGTACAAAAGCAAGTGCTGGAAGAGACTTCACCAGGATTGCAAACTCATGCTCAGTCTCAAATCTGACTTTTAGATCCAATTCATTGACCTTCCTGATCACAGACTGATTAAAGTGAAAAAAGCAACCAGAAACTTGAGCTTGAGGAAACTCATTTTTGAATGAATTGATTGCAGCCAACTCAAAATCCAGCAAAAATTTTTTTAGGGTTCAGACCTTGAATCAGGTTTTTCAAGATTTCAGTCATACGTGTGTATGTTTCAGCAGTTTTGTTTGGGACTCTTGGTCGCCTACTGATGAAATAAAGAGAAGAAACGCTCCAGGGTCGATCCAGGGTTGCCAACCATGACAGAAAAAAATTCGCCAAGTTATTGCCTATTTATCGCCAAATTTCGCCAAAGTCATAAAAATACTGAAATATTTTTCGTCTGGAATCACGTGATTGTTTAATTGTTTTGTTTACTTTGCTTGCGAACCGCGCGTAAATTGTGAGAACGATGAATAGTGCTTGATATGTCATCTTGTTGATGAGTTGGGGATGTTTTTTTATACTATTGGATTAATGTCTTCTAATTAGCAGCCAAGAATATATATTTACTCTGTTGCTGGTTCTACTACTCCGCAACACAACAAAATGGCGAAGAGAATTTTGCTATTTTGAATACTTGCAATACTGAACTGTTGCTTATTTTCTTGCGATACTTACGTGCTGCTAATTGGTAAGAGAAACACCACCACCACCACCACCACCCTGGCTCAGTCAACCAGCCGCTCGCTACACACGCACTTTTATAGGCTATAAGGCGTGATGATCATGTCTGATGATCGTATACATCTATTGTGTACACTAATAATGTGAAATAGTAATTGATGTCCATACTGTACTTATTCGTTATGATCCATTTAAAATTTTGGTGTTGGGAAGAGGGTGAAGGTCAAGAACGATGTTCATAACTCAGAATTTTTATCCGCATATCGAGAAGCAAATATATTAAATATTGTAAAAACAATAGCGCATTAGTGACACAACTGATATTAATACCATGGCAACATTGCTACTACTACTATTACTACTACTACTACTACTACTTACTGGTGTTACTGTCAATAAAAAAAACGAGATGATGATAATTTTGAAACTAACGTTGGGTTAGGCTGACTTTATTCAATGTATTTGCCGCTGAGATAATGATTGTAGGAAAAAAAGTCGCAGGAAAAAAGTCACAGGAAAAAAGTCATAGAATAAAAAGTCTAACTGAACCTACATTCACCTAATCTAACGACCTGTGTTAGTTTTCCTTCCCGAGTAAGATAGCCTATATAGTTTCATGTCCTGACTAGTTGAGTTAGTACTGGTTGAGTTGCACTGGTTGAGTTGGTGTACTGGTTGAATTAGCACTGGTTGAGTTGGTGTACTGGTTGACTTAGCACTGGTTAAGGTTACACTGGTTGAGTTGACATGGAACCACTCTAAAGAGAAATAAACATCTCGTTAGATGCTTCATTGTCCCAATTTTGTGAATTTTGAACTGTCTAACTCTAATGCATTAGATATTTCACATTTTGTTAGACATTTCAGTAAATCATTTCAAGTGTCTAAATTGTCCCAATTTTTTAAACAATTGAAAAGACAAATCACCTGAAGATGAGAGGCCCCAGCCTCAATTATCAAATGATATCTTCGTTAAAACTAACGAAAATATCACGACTTAACCAAACCAATCGTCAAGGGAGTACAGTTGACCTAACCGGGCATTCAACTTAATTTATTATTATATGTGGTACTGTAAAGCAAAAAAACAAAGGTAATGGTTCAGAATACGGGCGTCACTTAATTAAGCAAAATTTCGAAAAATACCATAGAGACAAAGTTGTTTCTCTTATTAAAATACGTTGATTGCATGTGTCGCATAGTAAAAAAAAACGAAGTTAGAAAATTACTAAAAAAGTGCATAACATATTTCATTATCATTTGTATAATTTAGGTCTCGGGGGTACGGGGGCAGAGTCCCCGTAAAGATCACACATCACAAATTGATCGGCATAGGGTTCACTTTGTGATGCGTGATCTTTACGGGGGCCGCCCCCGTACCCCCGAGACCAAAATTATACAAATGTGACACATGCAATCAACGTATTTTAATGAGAGAAACAACTTTGTCTCTATGGTATTTTTCGAAATTTTGCTTAATTAAGTGGCGCCCGTATTCTGAACCATTACCAAAGGAGTTTAAATTTAAATTTAAGTATAAGTTTAAGTTTATATGAAAGATGTTGCTTCGCACATTACTCTTAATAACTTTCAACTTTCAATTTATATCTATTTCTTTTTGAAATTGACTATGTATCCCTGTCAAATAAGTGACTGAAATTTGTATTATCAAAGTTACTTGCAGTTTTCGTAAATATTTAGGAGATGCACGGCCTCCGAATTCAGACATGAAAATTAGTTAATCTTGTGTGTTTTTATGTGCTCTATTCATAATTGACCATCATTTCTTGTGCAATCACTTCAAAGTATGAAAATTTTTCAATTTAAGTTTTTTTTTAAATTCATATTTCGAAGTGAAAGCACGGGAAATGATGAGGAAATATTAATAAAGCGCATAAAAACACACAAGATCAACTAATTTTCTTTACTAAAATGAACATAACCAAACCTAACCTAACTAACCTTCACTAAAACGAATATACCCTAACCTAACCTAACCTTCACTAAAACGAACATAACCTAATCTAACCTAACCTTCACTGAATCGACGGAAAAATAACTAACTTTTTTATTGTGGCGGTGGATAAAGTTTCGCGATTTCTCGCAAAAATAATGCAGGATAGTCTTGTGGTCTTTGTGTTCTGCTTGAAATAGGTAGCGCGCAAAGTACTGCTGGTAATGTTTTTTTTGTTACCAGCTCTCAAAACCGATGCCTTTATATCTTCCCAAAGTCTTTCTATATTCTGCGTATGCGCGCCACTCTCTGGCTCGAAGAAATTGTTGGATTGATTCACAGTTCAGTGTTCATAACCCAGATCAGAGAGCTGGCTGTAAGCCTTCCAGCAGTCACTAATAACAATTGACCCCGGCAAATAAAGCGTTGTATAAGTGGAAGTTGTTGTTGTTGTTGTTTAGCCGATCAGCCCACCCTGATCGAGCAAGCCGGCGGCACGCAGGTAACCGATCGCCCTCTCCGGAGTAGACCAGAGTTAGAGCGCACTAGTGGTGTTGTGTTGTGTTCTATGTTGTGTAAGAGCGGTACAGTCTGTCATAGTGTGTTCAATTGTTTGTGGTGTCTCCTGGCACAGGTGGCAGGTGTCGTCTGTGGAGTTTCCTAGTCTGTGTTTATATGTCTGTAAGTTGGGGTGATGTCCACATCGGAATCGTGCTAAGTTAACTCGATCCGATCTGCTCAGGCTGATCTCTGACCTGTTAATGGGTGGCGGATTCGCACCTAGGACCGCATTCGGACCGAGTCGTGTCAGTGCTTTGCGGGTTAGGTGTGTGTATGTTTTTTCTGTACGGTGTGATGTCTGTGGGGCGTGGTATGAAATGGAGTATTTAGTTATAAGGGGTTCCAAAAAACCTTAGCCCCCCATTTGCAGCTTACATGTTTACTTATATCGAAATAGTTTTTAGTGATTATAAAAATATATAAAATTATTTATTGCAGGTATTAAAATTACTCTAGCTGATAAAGTGATAATATAATGGCTTCTCAATTAATTGGTGATTCGGAGAGGCAACGTGTGATAGATCGCATACGAGCAATAACATTTCAGGAAGCTCGTGATCCTGGAGCCACCTTTATAACACGTTCATGGGTTGCCAAAAAATTGCGAAGAAGTGAGGACTTCGTCAAAAGAAATTGGAATAAAACTTTGTATGAATGTGAAATGGATACAACCAAATCTGGGCGCCCAAATTTGCCACTTTCTCAAGAAACAAAGGACATCATTGAAAGCAGTACGCGTAAGCGGAAAAACAGCTGTGCTAAACTTTCTAGAGAGATCGAAGTGTTGAGAGGAAAGATCGTTAGTGGTGAGATCATTCGACTGTACTGTCATAGGCAAGATTTGAAGCCTTGGCATGAACTTCCAAAGCCAAAAAAACTCAACTTAACATCGATGACAGAATGTGGTTTGCCCATTATCTTGAAGATTGGGATGTGGACGATTTCATGCATTTAGCGGTTCCCGATGAATATTTTGTTTACGTAACACGTCGGCCTAACTACCAAAATGATCGAGTGTTGGCCACAACACCAGATGAAATCGATGACAATAAACATTATCGCGAATTATTAAAAAGTCCAGACTGTGTTGGTGTGTTTGTTTTGTTCACTGCAAAGAAGCTCATGTGGGTGCTGAAGCCAAATGGTCAGAATTGGGATGGACAGTATTTTCGTGATATTATTCTATCCCAGCATGTCATTCCTTTTCTAAGAAACCCAAACAATGTTGTGGATGTCGATCAGGTCACACTTCTGCACGATAAGGCCCCCTGCTTTAAGGCATTAGCCACTCAACAGTTGTTGCGGAACCATGAGATCGATTTCTTTGGAAATGAAGAGTGGCCAGGAAATTCTCCTGACCTGAACGTCTGTGAACACATTGGATCAGTTATAAAGGACAAGGCTGAATGTCTCTTGTTTCAAGAACCTGCAGCAAATCGATTTTCGAAGGATACAATGACGCAACACATTGAAACTGTTTTAGCAAATTTGCGTAACGATCAAGATCTATTCACGTCACTTTTGACAAGCTACCCAAAGCGAATTCAGGCTGTCTTGGAAGCCAATGGCGGGAATACCAAGTTTTAATTGTTTCCCATTAAATGCAGGATTAAATTTTGTTTTGTAAGGTATGTTTAGTTTTACTGTACCTCTAATGGTTTAGGGCTTTAGGCCATGGGCGGGGGGGCTAAGGTTTATTGGAACCCCGTAATGTCTCTCTGGTGTTACCTTAATGGTGCAAAGTGTCGGTGCATGATTGTACATGTAGTGGCAAGGGTGTTGTGGGTTAGTTGTCGCTGCTGCCATGAATTGTGTTCCCCTCATGTCTAAATGTTCCCTAACTTTCAGTATTTTTGTTTCTGTGTGCAGGTGTTCTATTAGTGTTCTTTGAGTGCAGCCTGTAATGATACGAAGTGCTTTGTTTTGTATTGTCTGTAAGGTGTTTACGTGTGTGTTTGAGATAATGGGTGCCCAGCATGGGCTAGCATATTCCATAACTGAAAGAATATATTGTTTGTATTTGAGTGATGTTGTTTTCAGCTGGTGTCCAAAGTTTGTGCCTGTTAGTACCTAAGCGTGTTAAGTCTTGACGTACATTTGTTTTTAATGTCCTGAATGTGGTTTGCAAAAGATAATGATGTGTTGTATGTGACCCCAAATATTTTGGTCCTGTGAGTGTGTGGAATGTTGGTGTTGTTTAGTGTAAGCTGTGGAGCTACCTGGTGTTTGTTTTGTGTTGCTTGTAAGCACTACTTTGGGCGCTACTTTGAGTCTATTGTGTGTGAGCCAGTCTTGTATACTATTTATGTATGTTTGTAGGTTATTTGTAGCGGTGTCGATGTTGTTGGGGGTGGATGTTAGAGTGATGTCATCTGCATATGATGATAAGGTAAGCTTGTTATCTATGGGTGTTGGAATGTCATGCATGTATAAGTTGAACAGTGTTGGTGAGAGAACAGAGCCTTGAGGGACCCCGTTCGGAAAAAGCTTGTTTATGGATGACTTGCCATTAAATGTGACATGTGAGTATTTTCCTGAAAGATAGATGCTCAGCCACCTTTTGGTGTTATTGTGCATGTTTGTGTTGAGTATTTTGTTTATGAGAGAGAAGTGGGATAGCATCAATAGTGTACATTGAGCTGGTCGTGTGGAGTTGATGCCATCCATGATGTGCTGCGTGAGTTAGTGAGTAATGTCGTGGTCGAGTGGTGAGGTCTGAATCCATGTTGAGTAGGCGATAGTGGTATGTGTGGGTTGATGATTTGTAAGATTAGTCTTTCTGTTACTTTGGAAGGTGTGCATAGTAAAGTAATGGGTCTATAGGAAGCTGGTTCTATTGGATTTTTGTTTGGTTTGAGTAGTGTAATAATTTTACCTTGTTTCCATTTGTCAGGAATAATACAGTGTTGGGGTTGAATATATGCTGATATTTGTGAGAGCTAGTATTCCCTGTGGGCCCTAGTGTTTAAGGTGTATGTTTAGCCCTGTTGAAAAATCAACTTTTTCTTATTTTCATAGGTTTCTGTACTTTTTCCCATGCTTTTTGACCTGAAAAGGCCGAAAATCACAACCATTTTGACCTAGGTTGTTCGGAAGCATTGCCGCATGGAGCTTTAATTTTTCTGCCTTGAAATTGGCCAAAAGCACCAGTTCCGGGGTCCCTTGAATCATGTTTTGCACTATAACTTTTTATCTAAACAAGATAGAGCAACAAAATAGGCACCAAATTAAAATGTTTTTAATCCTCTTTCTAACTTATACAATTATGATAGTTGGAACAAGAAATGGCACATTGGTACATACAAAGATTTCAGAAATATCACAAAATTCGTTTTCTCACACTCAAGGCAGACAAGGCGCCTTATTCATGACACAAATTTGAGATTAACATTTTGTCACAAGTCTAATCGATCAAGAAGTGAAAGCATTACATGATGATTAATTTCATAATGACATTTACACAGTCAGTTGTTGAGAGTTTGTTTCTTGAAGCTGTCAAAGCGGCGTTTGTTGAACTCCACAGCTTGAAGGAGATACTCCCTTTGCTTGGCATCTGTTGTTATGACATTTGCAAAGTCGCTCATCATCTTGACACCACGTTCAGCAATGTCATTCACCGCTTTCAGATTCTTAACATAGTCCAACGCTTTTCTGTAGTCCTCATTCTGTGGCCAAGACGTGACAGGTTCCAGAAGCCACTCGGATCCAATGTTCAGTGTGTCCAGCAGGAAATGTGATTCTGGGCCATTGAGATCAACCAGGGTGGTCTTAGCTGTGACTCTCTGGAATAGAGGCTTTCCTGTTCTGAAGCTGTCTGGCTTCTCAGTGGCATGTAAGTGGGCAGCAATGTCGTGCTTCAATGTGTCACTCAATCTACTGCTGAACAGGGCAAATGGCACGACTTCCTGCGTCAGGTACCATTTGTGGTTTTCCATCTTATTAAGTACTGCATCAGCAAGCTCTGGGTCAGTTTTCTTGTACTTCAACATGTCCTGGATTAGACTTAGATCATTCACGGGAGCATCTGCAGCAGACATTGACATCATCCATACAGGAGTGTAGAACAGCGCAAGGAAGGTGTTGAGTCTTTCCAGCTTTGATACAGTGTCTTCGTCGTACTCAAGTTGATCTGCAAACATCAGCATTTTCATGGAGTACAGGTTTCTGGCCATCCATCTGGCCTGATGAATGGCGCCTGGTCGACTCCAGTGAATACCTCGAGGAGGCGTTCCTCCAAGAACAATGACTGTCAGTTCAGCCATTTCCCTGTAGTCGGCTCTTGGAAGCCTTTCTGCTGTTAGAATGTCTTGGAGTATTTCTTCACTGTTCTTCTTCTTTTCCTTCAGCCATTTGCTGTTGATAGCCAGCATCTTTGGGTTTTCCTTGGACAAGTCCGTCAAACATCCTTCAGATGCTCAAACCAGGGATTATCTGGCCCCTTCACCTTCCCAAACAGCTTCTCCCAAACTGCTCCTACTAGGATTTCCAGGATGTGATGTCGACAGGCCAGATAAAACACCTTTTTGTTCAGCATTTTCTCTAGCAGTTTGGCAGCTCCTCTGTGAACTCCACTGTTACTGGATGTAGTGTCAAAAACAAGGGCAGTAACATTATCCGTAAGTTCCCATGTCTCCAGTAAATCCATTGAAGCCTCAGCCTGAGCTGTGCCAGAAGAATTGTCGATGACAGGTACTCCCAATAACTTTCCTTCAGTGTATGAAGGTGGACCAGACACTAGCACAGCTAAAGTCTCTGAGGTACTTCCAGGTTCACTGCCCAAGACATCTTTGAGCAACTTTCCATCCCAGTGTAAGGCAGCGTACTGTGGGGGGTTTTCACAAAACTTGGACATGTGACTCTGGCTGATATTATACCTGGACAGCATTCTGTTGCGACGTGTTGTTGAGGTTGAGATGACGAAGTTATCCAGATCAGCCCCTCCAGCTTTCAAGGTGGCAGAAACCATGGCAGTAACTTGATTGTCTGATAAACCAAGACGATCAGCTGTATTGCAGATGACATCACATTCCATGACCTTCCTTGGAAACGTCAAAGTCACACTAGTCACAGTGTCTTGATGGTGAGACCATCCAGGACGAGGCTGATGGTAATCCATGTCCTCTGTGTTAGCGTCGTTGTCAGTTGAGTCACCCCAGGTAATGTCATCCACATGAACAACTGCCTCTTGTTCTGCTGCAGCTGTAAAATAGTACAACATGTTAAGACAGTAATTGTTAAGTACATGCTAAATATCGCAATGGAGTAAAACTTAAAACTTTTTGTAACGTTCAAAGTAATTAGTTTTACCTTGTTCTTGTCTATGCTGCAGTCTTTCATTCCTCGCTGCTTCCTGCAGGGTTCTTGTCTCAAAAATCTTGTCATGACCAGACATATGACCTTTCCTCTCAGTCTTTTGGTCTTCGTAGAACCTGATATCCTCATCTTTCTTCTCTCTGGATAACAGTCTGTTGTTCTGTATTTCCTGGATTGCATCTGGAGCTCCTATATCGAACAGGCTGTCTAATTCCAGCACAAATGCTCCTCTTTTTCCTCCAGGGTTACTTGCTCTTCCTTTGCTTTTCACCAGAGCACGATGTTTCTCATGTAGTTTCATGAAGAGCTTCATTGCGTTGTACTTGGTCATTGTCTTGATCCTAGCCATCTGCCAGAATGGGATGATAGATTCAACTGTTTCATATGCAAGGTCTTGAACCATGGGCCTCCCTGCATTTTCTGGTAAATTCTGAAGATTAAGGAAATACTGGAACGCCTGTCTGTTGGTGGGAAGCTGGGAACCACTGATAAAAGCTGAAGGGTATCCAACCAGGAAAGTTTCAGTGAGAGATCTGGTAGATGGCCCAGTTGACACCTGCCTGTGGACAGTACGTGGAGGTTCTGAGATATCAACTGTGCGCCCACGGAGCTCCCTCAGCTCCTTGCTTAATGCCATTGTGAAGTTGTAACTTGTAGATGGTTTTCTAGATTCTGATTGAGTTTCTGTTGTTTCCTGAAAAATGATAGATAATTATTATTATTATTATATTATTAATTATTATTTATTTATTATTATTATTATTATTATTATTATTATTATTATTTATTAATTTTATGCTCTTTCATTTGATACCTAATTTGTTGCTCTATCTTGTTTAGATCAAAAGTTAAAGTGCAAAACAATTGAAGGGACCCCGGAATTGGCGCTTTGGCCGATTTCAAGGCAGAAAAATTAAAGCTCCATGCGGCAATGCTTCCCAACATCCAAGGTCAAAATAGTTGTGATTTTCGGCTTTTTCAGGTCAAAAAGCATGGGAAAATGTACAGAAACCTATGAAAATAAGAAAAAGTTGATTTTTGAACAGGCCTAGCTGTATGTTAGATATGTTGTCTGGTCCAGTAGCCCTCGAATTCTTAATATGTTTGATGATGTTGGTAGTCTGGTTTGTATTGAAGGGTGTAATGGTCGTGTCGAGTCTGTAGTTTTTCTTGTGTCTGGCTGTTTGTCTGTCTGCGTGTTTCTGGTTGTTGTCTCTGTTTTAGTGACTTATCTTTGCGTAGTGATTAACTAGAATGTTAGCTTGTTGTGTATATGTTGGGATATTATTTTGGTTGCGACAGATAGCCGCGTGTGAGGTGTGAATGCCGATGTTAGAGTGGGTAATGCTGTTTATAGTCTTGTATAGTCTGGATGTATCTGTGGAGTGGTTTAGTGTTGTTATGAATTCCCTAAATGTTTCTCTTTGTTTTTCTTTAAGTTTGTTGTTTATTTCTGTGTTGAGCTGTTGTATCTGCTGTTTTATGGCTTCTGTGCGTGGTCTTTGTGTATGTGGAAGTAATGTTTCTTTGCTCCGATCACCGACGGTTAAAAGAAATTTTCGCTCTGAAACTCTTTCAGTTTTACCGAAAACCCACACACCTTGTAGTTCACGTCTCCGATTGTATTTAGATTTACCAAATTTGCTCTCATCAATTTCCACAATAATACCTGGACCCCAACTGGATCTTGATTATTAAGCCAGTTGATACAAACTTCAGATCAGAATGATTTACAGTCCACAGCAGTTCGTGAATTCAATTCTAAAAAAATCCTCACAGTACTTTTGACTAAAAAATGTTGGGAAGAATGTGTTTATAAAAAGTAAATTTACACTGGGACACATTTTGGTATTCTCAAGCCACGTGGATTTAAAGAGAGAAATACTTCCACGAAATATGCAGCATTCTGTACGTCCACTTTTTTTGTTACGTAATTTCCGATAGCAGACGAAAGCTTTTTTATCAAGCCTGTACGACATAGGCTTACAACACTCTGGACGCTTTCGACTACGGGGGAGAACGCCATGATTGCTGAATATTTCACTTGCTTCAGCATCATTATGCAGAACCTTTTGAATTAATTGCGAGTGCTGTAATTTGCACCCGTCACACACAGCCATGGCTTTGAAAGAACTGCGGTTTGAGAAGCGCAACTATACCAGAGAAAATCTGTGTTAACCATAGTTTCTCGGAAAATGCCAAAAAATTGTTAAAATGAATAAAATCGATATTTTCCTTTACTTTTTAAAAGCACAAGGTCTAGTTTTATTTAAACTTCATTAAATCATAAAGTTAATCTTGTGTTTTATGTGCTCTCTTCATAATTGACCATCATTTCTTGTGCAATCACTTTAAAGTATGAAAATTGTTCAATTTAAATTTAAAAAAAAAAATTCATATTTCGAAGTCAAAGTACGAGAAATGATGAGGAAATATGAATAAAGCACATAAAAACACACAAGATCAACTAATTTTCTTTACTAAAATGAACCTAACCTTCACTAAAACGAACATAACATAACCTAACCTAACCGGTAAATTTTTACAAGTGTACATTACAGGCTTTGTAAATCAAAACTATGTTTTTCTGATGGTTTTTGATGAGGTTTGAACGAAGGATAATTTCGTTCAAACAACATCAAAAACAATCGGAAAAACATACTTTTAATATATAACCTAACCTAACATAACCTAACATAACCTAACCTAACCTAAAATTCCAAAATTCCTCAAAAGCCTGTAATGTACAGTTCTAAAAAAATACCACCTAACCTAACCTTCACTAAAACGAACCGAACCTAACCTAACCTTCACTAAATCGACGGAAAAATGACAACTTTTATTGTGGCGGTGGATAAAGTTTTGCGATTTTTTGCAAAAAATAATGCAGGATAGTCTTTTGGTCTTTGTTTTTTTGTTACCAGCTCGGTCTCAAAACCCGTTTTTCTCAGAAAATGTCAAAAAATCGTTAAAGTGAAAAAAATCGATGTCTCCCTTATTTTGTAAAAGCACAAGGTCTAGTTTTTTTTAAATTCATCAAATCATATGTACTAACGACTGGTATGAATAAAAAATCTGAATTCGGAGGCCATGCATCTCCTAAACATATATATATATATATATATATATATATATATATATATATATATGGTGTAGACCAGGAAATTCCGGACACATTTTTCAGGTCAGTTACTCGTGACTCAATAGATATATGTTTCCAGTCAATAAAGATTATCATCATTATCATCATTTAGGGCTACGTCGTGACCAGTGTCGTAATACCGCTTCCCGTCGATTAACGAAGCTAAGCGACATTGTGTCTGAAGAGCAGTTGGATGGAAGGCCGTCCTCCGTGTCCAGATAAAGTAGCGACCCGTAGTTATCCCACTTAAAAAGTATAGGTCCCCTATCACATATGACCTTATATATTGTGAAGGAGATTAAAAATCCCCATCATTACGCTGTCTATAAAATTTTATATCATAGCGTCATTCAAAATCTTATCGCATCGATGCTACAACGAGTCTGAGCTTTTCATAAGACATACAAAAAACGACAGTATAATGATCGCATGTTTTTACTTACGTTTTCTAGAAATGTACAGTATGTGCGTTAAAAGAAAATTAAAAATACACTTTTGGGACGGTCAATATATTTCTGAAGGGACCTGTTGATATTGTGGTTTTATTCCACTAATTCAAAGTTTGTCTTGAAACAGAATATTAACAGCAGGAGATTGTAGACACCATTCGACCAGGAAAGTACCCCGGGGGGTCGGGCGTTAGGCAGAGGATAGGGAGTGCTGGAACATTTCGCTACTCCTGTCACTGTCCTCCAGAGCTGAGCTTTTTCCGTGTCTTATCTGCCCTTTGAGCAGTCCAGCATGCTCTCAAACACACACTTCTCTCCCTATTTTTTTGCTATACATACATGCATCTTACATTATATAATCTTTTCAAAATTTAAAAAGAAAATGGCAACAACTTTGGAGTCCCCTGGGGTAGGGGACCATAAATGTCCTCACTTCTGGCTCCCCTGCTGCTGATACCGGGAACGCAGACCAGGGCAGCGGGCCTTGTTCTGCTACTGCCCATTCGAGATGTTCTGGGCCTTTGTCTGATTCACTTTTCTTAAACTTCTGCAACATTCGTGGTCTTTCCTCAAATTTTCAATCTGTTCAACATCACCTTTCCTCCTCTAAACCTTACCTTCTCATCCTCACTGAAACTCAGTGGCGACTAACAGCAACCCCTTTTCTGTACCCTCTTACTTTCTCTATACTCAAGTTTCACTATGAAGGTAGGTACTACGTATAGGTACGCAATGACCTAACACGTTCTCTTATTCCCGAACTCGAATCCTCCGAATTCTAAACCCTCTAGCTACCGCCTCCATGCCAGTCTTAAACTAAATACATCTGCACTGTCTACCTTTCTCCTAATTCTACTAACTAGCCAAAATTCTTTGAATACCTCACTTTCAAAGTGGAATACATTCTATCCCACTCTCCTTTTGCTGAAATCTCCATTTTAGATGATCACCACAACCTTTTGGTTTTCCTCCCATTTCGCTAAATTCCTGGTGAACTAGCTTACAACTTTTCTATCCTAAATGACCTACAGCAGATTGTACAGCACCCTACTTGTATCCCCGATCGCTATTGAGATAGGCCCAACATTCTGAATTTATTTCTCACTTCTCAACCTTCGTCTTACTCTGCCAAACTTTTTTCTCCGTTGGACTCCTCCGACCACAATCTTATATCTGTTTCATGTCCCATCGCTCCAATTCGGCCTTTGGATCCTCCCAAGAGGAGGCACCTTTGGCACGTTGGAGCCGCTGATTGGGAGTCCCTTAGGCAGTATTTCTGTGATTTCCTATGGAATGATTACTGCTTCCGTGGCCGGGGCCCTTCCGAATGTGCTGAGTCCATTACAGAGTGAACCTCTCAAGCATGGATGTGTACGTTTCATATTCTATCCCTTCTGCCAATGCAAAAAAACCTGGGCTTAACTTTTTTTGGTCTAATGCCATTCGCAACAAAAAGGAGGCTTTCAGAAGGGTGTCATCCAACTCCCGACTCTAACTCAGCTCATATCTGTTCGCCAGAAATTCCTTCATCCAACAAAAATGTGGAAACCTATCCACTTCTAATTCTTCTCGCTCTTTCTGGCATCAAGCCAGGAACCTCTCCACCAACTTTACTTCTTATTCTTTCCCTCCTCTTTTCTATTCCGACAGCTCAGTTGCCGTCTCTTCTCCCGAAAAAGCTGAACTCTTCGCTCATACTTTCGCCTCCAACTCAACCCTGGACGATTCGGGTGCTGTTCTTCCATCTCCTTCTCCCTCTGACTTAATTATGTCTGTAATTAGAATCTCCTCCAAAGATGTTCTTTCTGCCCTATCTGAGCTCAACTCTAAGAAGGCGTACGGACCTGATCGTGTCCTTCCTGTTGTTCTCAAGAACTGAGCTTCTGTGCTGACACCCTGCCCAGGCAAATTCTTTCGTCTTTGTCTTTCATCTGCTGGAAGTTCACTTTCATTCAGCCTGTCCCAAAGAAGGGTGACCCCTCTCAACCCTACAACTATCATCCAATTGCTTTGATTTCTCGCCTTCCTAAAGTTTTTGAATCTATCCTCAATAGAAAAATTCTTTAACACCTCTCTTCTCACAATCTTCTTTCAGATCGTCAATATGGGTTCCACAAGGGACGCTCTACTGGCAATCTTCTTGCATATCTCTCTGTCTCTTGATCATCCTCTTTTCGCAATTTCGTTGAAACGTTTGATATTGCGCTAGACATCTCAAACGCATTGGATAGTCTGGCCTAAATCTTTAATTTCGAAACTGCCCTCCTTCGGTTTCTATCCTTCTATTTGTGCCTTCATCAATAATTTCCTTTCTGGCCGATCTATAGCTGCGGTTGTAGATGGCCATTGTTCTTCTCCCACTGCTATTAATAGTGCTGTTGTTGGTGTTGTTGTTGTTGTTTAGCCGATCAGCCCACCCTGATTGAGCAAGCCGGCGGCACGCAGGTAACCGATCGCCCTCTCCGGAGTGGACCAGAGGTTCAGCGCACTAGTGATGTTGTGTTCGTTAGTGTGCTAGAGCGGTACAGTCAGGTCATAATGTGTTCAATTGTTTGTGGTGTGTCCTGGCACAGGTGGCAGGTGTCTGTGGAGTTGTCTAGTCTGTGTTTATGTGTCCGTAAGTTGGGGTGATGTCCACATCGGAATCGTGCTAAGTTAACACAACACGATTTGCTCAAGCTGATCTCTGACCTGTTAATGGGTGGCGGATTCGCACCTAGGACCAAATTCGGACCGAGTCGTGTCAGTGATTTGTGGGTTAGGTGTGTGTGTATGTGTTTTCTGTACTGTGTGATGTCTGTGGGGCGTGGTATGGAATGGAGCATTTGGTTATAATGTCTCTCTGGTGTTACCTTAATGGTGCGAGGTGTCGGTGCATGATTGTACATGTAGTGGCAAGGGTGTTGTGGGTTAGTTGTCGCTGCTACCATGAATTATGTTCTCCTCATGTCTAAATGTTCCCTAACTTTCAGTATTTTTGTTTCTGTGTGCAGGTGTTCTATTGGTGTTGTTTGAGTGCATCCTGTAATGATACGAAGTGCGTTGTTTTGTATTGTCTGTAAGGTGTTTATGTGTGTGTGTTTGAGATAATGAGTGCCCAGCATAGGCTTGCAAAGTCCATAACTGAGCGAATATATTGTTTGTATATGAGTGATGTAGTTTTCTGCTGGTGTCCAAAGTTTGTGCCTAAGCGTGTTAAGTCTTGACGTTTTTTAATGTCCTGAATGTGGTTTGCAAAAGATAATGATGTGTTGTATGTGACCCCACATATTTTGGTCCTGTGAGTGTGTGGAATGTTGGTGTTGTTTAGTGTAAGCTGTGGAGTTATATGGTATTCTTTTGTGTTGCTTGTAAGCAAGGTGATGGTTGATTTTGTGGGCGCTACTTTGAGTCTATTGTGTGTGTGCCAGTCTTGTATACTGTTCATATATGTTTGTAGGTTATTTGTAGCGGTGTCGATGTTGTTGTGGGTGGATGTTAGAGTGATGTCATCTGCATATGATGATAAGGTAAGCTTGTTATCTATGGGTGTTGGAATGTCATGCATGTATAAGTTGAACAGTGTTGGTGAGAGAACAGAGCCTTGAGGGACCCCGTTCGGAAAAAGCTTGGTTATGGATGACTTGCCATTAAATGTGCCGTGTGAGTATCTTCCTGAAAGATAGATGCTCAGCCAATTTTTGGTGTTATTGTGCATGTTTGTGTTGAGTATTTTGTTTATGAGAGGGAAGCGTGGGATAGCATCAATGCTTTACTAATGTCTATTGTTGCTAATAGTGTACGTTGAGCTGGTCGTCTGGAGTTAATGCCATCCATGATGTGCTGCGTGAGGTTAGTGAGTAATGTCGTGGTCGAGTGGTGAGGTTTGAATCCATGTTGAGTAGGCGATAGTGGTATGTGTGGGTTGGTGATTTGTAAGATTAGTCTTTCTGTTACTTTGGAAGGTGGGCATAGTAAAGTAATGGGTCTGTAGGAAGCTGGTTCTGTTAAATTTTTGTTTGGTTTGAGTAGTGTAATAATTTTACCTTGTTTCCATGTCATGAATAATACAGTGTTGGGGTTGAATATATGCTGATATTTGTGAGAGCTAGTATTCCCTGTGGGCCCCAGTGTTTAAGGTGTATGTTAGATATGTTGTCTGGTCCAGTAGCCCTCGAATTCTTAATATGTTTGATGATGTTGGTGGTCTGGTTTGTATTGAAGGGTGTAATGGTCGTGTCGAGTCTGTAGTTTTTATTGTGTCTGGCTGTTTGTCTGTCTGCGTGTTTCTGGTTGTTGTCTCTGTTTAAGTGACTTATCTTTGCGTAGTGATTAACTAGAATGTTAGCTTGTTGTGTATATGTGGGGATATTATTTGGTTGCGACAGATAGCCGCGTGTGAGGTGTGAATGCCGCTGTTAGAGTGGATAATGCTGTTTCTAATCTTGTACAGCCTGGATGTTTCTGTGGAGTGGTTTAGTGTTGTTATGAATTCCCTAAATGTTTCTGTTTGTTTTTCTTTAAGTTTGAGACTACTCAAGTTGATGAGGTTTTCTCTTTCTCATATATTGTATCGACGTAATACTGTAAATATATTTCAAGTTTCTGCATAAATAACTTGTGTTTCATAGAAAACAAAGACTTCCCTCAATCTTCTATCACATCGAAACAGTCCAAATTCGTGTTGTCGTCTAATAGTGCTGTTCTTCAGGGTTCTGTCCTGTCTCCCACTCTTTTTCTTTTATTCATCAATGATCTGTTAAGTCGCACTTCCTGTCCTATCCACTCCTATGGCCGATGATTCCACTCTTCATTTCTCCACCCTCTTCAAGAAGCGTTCCTCTCAACACTCTCCATGATTCGTGTAGGGTGGCTATGGTACACCTGACCTCTGATCTTTCTACTCTCTCTGAATGAGACAGAGAAAACCTTGTGGCTTTCAAAGCCCCCAAAACTCAGTTCCTTCATCTGTCTACTCGTCACAATCTTCCACACGACTATCCCCTTACCTTCAACAATACACAACTTAATCCTTCATCTTCCTCAATCCTTATTTTTCTTGTGATCTTTCCTGGAAAGATCACATATACTCTCTTTCCAAAACAGCTTCTAAGAGGTTAGGTGTGTTGTACCGGCTCTGCAGTTGACTCTTCAATTTTGTTGTCTCTGTATGTGGTTTTTCCGCCTCTGTACGGAGTACGCTTCTCACGTGTCCGGTGTCTCAACCCACACAGCTCTACTTGACCGAATGGAATCAAAGGCTTTCGTCTCATCAATTCCCCGCCTCTTACTGATTGTTTCAATCCCTTTCTCTTCGCCGGAAAGTTGACTCACTCTCTCCTTACTAGCACTATTATAACGGACACTGCTCTTCTGAATTATCTGACTGCATGCCTCCTCCTTTAAGAAGAGCACGTAGTACCAGACTTTCGACACATTTTCATTCTTTTTCTGTCGAACTATAATAGAAGATGTTAATCGGTATTTTCAATCTTTCATCTACTCAACCGGTGAACTCTGGAACAATCTTACTCATTCCATCTTTCCCTCTGTCTATGACCGCCAATCTTTCAAACGTAGAGTATCCAGGCATTTCAAAAACTCTGGACCTTGATTTTGGCTTTCTTCTTCCTCTATGATGAGGGTTAGGGAATTTCGGGCATCCGCCCCTGGCCCATACTTCTTGCATAAAAAAATACATATAATTCTCCTTCCTGTATATAATGCATATATTAATGGTAGTGGGAAAATGAGTAACGGGGTAGATGTTTATAATTGCTTTTATTTTTAAAAAGTAGTACCCAATCATAAAAAAGCGAAAAAAAATGCTTCAGCAATGTCCCAACAAACCAGTGTGGCATATGTGTTAAGTTCAATGATTATTATTATTTCTTAAGAAGTCACAACAAATAAGATTTTTGGAGCCGTGCCATCTGTTTTGTTGCGTGATCCAAAGCTCTGATTCGGCAAATATCTCGTATCGAAAAGAACTATACACCTGCAGTGAGAAAACTACAAACTCCTAATCAGCAAAGATAACCCTTGTCCTAATGGGATTATAAACACGTAAACTTCAGGTTAAAATTTACAAAAAAGGTCACGGCATTTCCTTGTCACTGATACACGCAAAAGTCCCAACAAGTTCGTTGGGAAATGTGAAACATTTTTTACAGTGTTATTACTTGGGATTTTTAAAACCTTACGGTATATTTCCCATAGCTTTATCCTCGATAAAATTTATATTTCTTTTGACTATACATAGTATCAAATATAAGAAAATCTTTAACACAGGAACAGTGTTACAATCTCATTGGTAATTAAAGAAGTTACCTTTACGTAAGCAACGGTGTCATTCTTATACTGCCAACGCTCGTGAAGATTTTACAACCCTGCAGAGGCACCATTCGGCCTGTCTTGGGTGCAACTCCGCCGAAAAATTTTCAACAACCTGCTTGAGGTTTGTGGACGGTTGTTAACAGTGTTCCGAGCAGAGGTCAAACGAGAATTCTTGTGGAAAAATACAAAATACAAAAAATGTATTCAAAAAAAGAATACAAAATATATAAAGTTTTAAAATATTTTTCAATAGGTTTCTCTACAATTTAAATATCTGATATGGTATTAATATAAGTATTCTAATCTGAACATGACATTGGAAGCATGGAAACGTTTTAGGCAGAACTGATGGGATTCAGTTTATTTATTACATAAAATTAAAATTATATAACGACAGTAGCATATTTTACATAGTTAATTATAGAATGAGAATGAGAACCAAAGGTTCATTACTAAGTTAATAATGGCATCAGTGAAGCACTTCTTTAGTGAATTGGGAAATACATTTAACGATGAAGCCTGTCTGATATTTACAGGAATTGCATTCCATACATCTGCTCCTTTAAAAGAGAGTGCATTTCCTGCAGTTTCCATTGTATAGTTAGGTTTGCATATAAAATATCTGGGAGTGCAGTGTTATAATGATGATGAATTTGAATGGCGATGTATGTTGATTTTTATCGATAACACTGAACATACTGACATCACTAATGAAGTTGTATAGGTCATTTAGTTTTAAGATACTTAAAGCTTTAAACAGTGAGGGAGTATAACTTTGTTATCATTATTTGAAAGAGTTTGGAGACATTTTTTTATGACTTCCAAAGGATGCTTTACAGCAGTGCTCTTCAACCTGGGAGGTACCGCCCACTAGTGGCTCAATGATCTCATTAATCTAAAGGTAATTGCAATTAATTTTATTGTTTTATGCAGGGTATATAACTTTAGTTTGAGTTTTTGCATTTTGGGCGATATGGAGATTTTACCCTCGCAAAAGTTACAAAAATGGGCGGTAAGCATAAAAAGGTTGAAGAGCACTGCTTTACAGTATATATTCTTTGAGCTACCCCATATGTAATGCAATATAATAAATGTGGATGGATGAAGGAATAATATAGGGTAAGGAGTGCGTCTTAAGGAATTGTCTTTTTTTAGTTTAAATAATATGAAGAGAAATCTTAATATTTTGGATTTGATATGTTGTACATGACTTTTGAAATATAATTTTTCGTCTAAATTAATGCCAAGAACTTTAATTCATTCAACTTTGCAAGAGTAGTATTCCAATTTATTTGATTGTTGTTTGTAGGTTTGTGGTAATAATCATAAAAGATGACTCTGTTAGGTTCAGTAAAAGTTTATTAGCACCCAGCTATTTATAAACATGCTTTAATTGCCTGTTCGTTTTATTTATCAGAATGTCTAAATTATGATGAGAAGAAGTAAGTGCACTCTAAATGGTACGAGACGTTTGGTTATATATATGAAACGTGTACTCGACATCTCATTAAAGTATTAGTGAACTCTAGCTCTCTGAAATGAATAATAACAATTTGAAATGTGTACGAGATATTTCAAACATCTGAAAACGGTGCTTAAATATTTCAGAATATATGAAGGCGTAGAAATTAAATATTTCATTTGTATAATAAGTAGTTTTCTATTCTTTGCGTTTACACACATTCGTATTGTGGTTAAATATATTTTGAAATGGTGACGCAGTTTATTTAGTGGTCGTACTTATAGGCTATATCGAAAAGAGGAGTAAACAATTGATTATATTTGTGCATTGATTCATTATTGGTGCTACTATAGCGTGATTCCTACCTCGATTCGGCGGTCTACCTTTTAATTATAGCTTTTACTTGTTTACTAATTGCTTGTTTACATTCCAATGCCATCGCCCTTGACGATTGGTTAGGTTTAGTCATGATATTTTCGTTAGTTTTAACGAAAATATCGTGACTAAACCTAACCAATCGTAGGTAGACCACATACTATAGTAGCACCGAAACTATTTTTAAATAAATAAAATTGAATAATAAATAGCATTTTATATTTATTATATTTCATTTATACCTTGGATAGGAATCACACTCTAGAGTACTGAGTTTCGAACCAAAACGGGTAGGAAATCACCCTATAGTATCGAAGTCACCGGTAGGAATCACGCTATAGTAGCACCCATTTATTCTATGTAAACTAAGCTCTTCCAAGTGTCTTTCATGCATTTATTAATTTTATTTATTCGGCTAGGACTTGGCTAGTAAAGACTTTCAAGCTTAAGAACCATCCTGTGACCCTGAAAAACTGATCCTAGTGTTAGACCTAGGCCTCTTGATATACGATAGGCCTACTCAGGCTCAGTCCTAAGTTAAGAAAGCTTATACTTGAGAGAGAAAAGACAACCGATAAATTGGGAAGAATCTGAATAGTACAACCAAAATGAACAGCATTGAGAAGTAAAATATCTCAGGAAAATTAGCTGAACTATAAGCGTCCACTTATAGGAGGGCTAATTCGAGAATTTAAGTGGCGTGGCGCGCATACGCCGAATATAGAAAGACTTTGAGAAGATATAAAGGCATGGGTTTTGAGAGATGGTAACAAAAAAAAAACATTACCAGCAGTACTTTGCGTGCTACCTATTTCAAGCAGAACACAAAAACCACAAGACTATCCTGCATGATTTTTGCTAGAAATCGCGAAAACTTTATCCACCGCCACAATAAAAGGTTAGTTATTTTTCCATCGATTTAGTGAAGGTTAGGTTAGGTTCGTTTTAGTGAAGGTTAGGTTAGGTTAGGTTCGTTTTAATGAAGGTTAGGTTAGGTTAGGTTTGGTTAGGTTTATTTTAGTAAAGAAAATTAGTTGATCTTGTATGTTTTTATGTGCTTTATTCATATTTCCTCATCATTTCCCGTGCTTTCACTTCGAAATATGAATTTTTTTTTTTAAATTTAAATTGAAAAATTTTCATACTTTGAAGTGATTTCACAAAAAATGATGGTCAATTATGAATAGAGCACTAAAAACACACAAGATAACTAATTTCATGTCTGAATTCGGAGGCCGTGCATCTCCTAAATATTGATGATAGGTTGTTATCCGTAAATTATGAAAAACTAAATAGTGTGTAGAATTTTTGGTAACTCATTACAATTTTTATTTTATTAAAATGAGTCTGAATCCTTAATTTCTAAAAAAAAATTGACGTATTGAAATGCGTCACTCTTTGACACATTTTTTACAATGAATTTGTCTGAAAACTGCATCACTCAGGGGTCTCTTCAATGGAAATGAGATGTCCGAAGTTGAACCGAGTATTTTGACTTAGTTTTAACATAGTCTGACAAGTTTTAATTCTCTCTCTCTCTCTCTCTCTTTCTGTATATATATATATATAATATATATATATATATATAAATATATATATATGAAAAACTATATAGAGCTATGGGTTGATTGCCTGTTACCCTCATCCGTTGGAAATGTCCAGCAGATTTCAGTGGAGAGTGAACGACAAAAGCCCTATATTTTTTCGTTAGAGAGTTATGCATATGTAGGTCTTTAAAGGACCTCTTTATATTTAATTGTTTATGGTAATTTTAGCGTCGGGATTTTAGACGCCTAATATTAGAATGAAAATGAAATTGCCTCACCTTAATTTTGATGGATCTTAGTTTGCTTCGATGCAGGGCGTTACGATCTTTTTCGGTGTAGGGCCGCCACGATGGAGTTACGCAATGAGTTAACGTCTTGTAATAAATATGGGCTGTCACAATATAGACACTTCTGGGATAGGCCTATCCTATTTTATGTATTAATTTTATTATAAGGAATTCACTCAGAACTTTAGGGAAAACAAAAACACATCCTCCCTGTTTAAAGCGTTCGCTGTAACATAAACAGCCCTGAGAGCCGTTCCTTTAATATATCTTCATATTTTCGTATAAATTGCTGATTTTGCAAAGGTTGTTGACTCTTTCTCCTTGTATTTTGCATGGGTTAGCAAATGGAAAATTTGGTTCACGTGATATAAATGAAGGTTTCTCGTGGTTGTACAGACCCGACGCCTACATACGGTTTCTATGTATGTATGGCAATCATTTCATTCCCATTAGGCTATGTCGCCAATCCCGAGCCAATTTTGTATAGATATTTAATTCAATTAATTAATAATTTATATTTAATTATGAATAAAGGTACCACATATGATACCATGTTGTGGTTTTTCCATATACTGGGGGGGGCCGGAGAAAAAATTTGTATGTTATAGATCAAATTTTTTGATAAACTGTGTGTTTTAAACCATGTGAAATGGATTGAAAAGAATGAAATAGGAATTTAGGAAGAGAAAGGTTACTCAAGACCTATTTAAATATAAAAGTTCAAGAGGTTAGCTTCTGAATTTAGTTAAAGTTATTTCAATCAGTTCGACTCCCCTTAGGTATAGGAAATTTGTGGAATTAAAGTAAAGTTATTAACTTTGCTCATTATTTATCTGTGTAAATTTATGTCACCAATTTTAAATGCTGGTTTAAAGAGTTTGTACTGTATTCAAACCTCCTACCACTTCAGACTAGTCAATACCCGTAGTTTTAGTGGAGTAAATGTTACTCCTCCACAGGTAGATTTGGAGGGCTTGGGGCTTTGAATCCTGTACTGTTTTTGTGTTGTTTGGTCTCTGGCCATGGGAGGCCATAAAACCCTTGTAATAGTTTGGGCTGTGGCCAAGGGGAGCCATAAAACCCTTGTAATAGTTTGGGCTGTGGCCAAGGGAGGCCACAAAACCCTCGTAATAGTTTGGGTTGTGGCCAAGGGTAGGCCACAAGACCCTTGTAATAGTTTGGCTGTGGCCAAGGGGAGGCCACAAGACCCTTGTAATAGTTTGGTCTGTGGCCAAGGGAGGCCACAAGACCCTTGTAATAGTTTGGGCTATGGCCAAGGGAGGCCACAAAACCCTTGTAATAGTTTGGTCTGTGGCCATGGGAGGCCACAAGACCCTTGTTATAGTTTGGTTGTGGCCAAGGTAGGCCACAAGACCCTTGTAATAGTTTGGGTTGTGGCCAAGGTAGGCCACAAGACCCTTGTAATAGTTTGGGCTGTGGCAAGGGGAGGCACAAAACCCTTGTAATAGTTTGGTCTGTGGCCATGGGAGGCCACAAGACCCTTGTTATAGTTTGGGTTGTGGCCAAGGGGAGGCCACAAAACCCTTGTAATAGTTTGGGCTGTGGCCAAGGGAAGGCCACAAAACCCATCTTAGATTACCTATAATTAATTTACGTTTTATTTGTTATTCCATTTTTGTTTTTCCTCACTTTTAATATAAAAAGTGTAGCATTTTATAAAGTCCTCACTCTTTCCAAAATGAAAGGGTGTTGCAATTTAATTTATTTTCCATAGGAAATATGACAATACTCCTGCCCTGTTTTCATTAACACAGTCTTTGTTTTGTATATATTTATATACTGTATGTATAATTTTTATTTTGTGATTTACAGTTCTGCACTTAATTTTTGTGATGTTACAGTTCTGCACTTAATTTTTGTGATGTTACAGTTCTGCACTTAATTTTTGTGATGTTACAGTTCTGCACTTAATTTTTGTGATGTTACAGTTCTGCACTTAATTTTTGTGATGTTACAGTTCTGCACTTAATTTTTGTGATGTTAATGAGTCTTATGAGTAAGTTAAATTGCTGAAATAAATTTTATAACCTACACCACAGGTTGAATTATAAATTTAGTGTTTTTAGTTAGAATAGGCCTTGAATGTAAAGAGTAGGGTCTACTTTGTGAGGTAGGCTTCGTAATTTATTATTATTTATATGTAGTGAAAAAGCCAAACATGGAATAAATTCTGTTCAGATGTCAAAATGTTTGATAAGGCGTAATTTTTTATTTTTTTGTTTGTTTTAATTCTGTTTTCTTATTTTATTCAAGGTTAAGGTTTTCACAGCAAATAACCCTTCCCCACACGGGCCACCATATGAAAAAATATATAGAGCTATGGGTTGATTGCCTGTTACCCTCATCCGTTGGAAATGTCCAGCAGATTTCAGTGGAGAGTGAACGACAAAAGCCCTAATTTTTTCGTTAGAGAGTTATGCATATGTAGGTCTTTAAAGGACCTCTTTATATTTAATTGTTTATGGTAATTTTAGCGTCGGGATTTTAGACGCCTAATATTAGAATGAAAATGAAATTGCCTCACCTTAATTTTGATGGATCTTAGTTTGCTTCGATGCAGGGCGTTACGATCTTTTTCGGTGTAGGGCCGCCACGATGGAGTTACGCAATGAGTTAACGTCTTGTAATAAATATGGGCTGTCACAATATAGACACTTCTGGGGATAGGCCTATCCTATTTTATGTATTAATTTTATTATAAGGAATTCACTCAGAACTTTAGGGAAAACAAAAACACATCCTCCCTGTTTAAAGCGTTCGCTGTAACATAAACAGCCCTGAGAGCCGTTCCTTTAATATATCTTCATATTTTCGTATAAATTGCTGATTTTGCAAAGGTTGTTGACTCTTTCTCCCTTGTATTTTGCATGGGTTAGCAAATGGAAAATTTGGTTCACGTGATATAAATGAAGGTTTCTGTGGTTGTACAGACCCGACGCCTACATACGGTTTCTATGTATGTATGGCAATCATTTCATTCCCATTAGGCTATGTCGCCAATCCCGAGCCAATTTTGTATAGATATTTAATTCAATTAATTAATAATTTATATTTAATTATGAAATAAAGGTACCACATATGATACCATGTTGTGGTTTTTCCATATACTGGGGGGGCCAGAGAAAAATTTGTATGTTATAGATCAAATTTTTCGATAAACTGTGTGTTTTAAACCATGTGAAATGGGTTGAAAAGAATGAAATAGGAATTTAGGAAGAGAAAGGTTACTCAAGACCTATTTAAATATAAAAGTTCAAGAGGTTAGCTTCTGAAGTTTAGTTAAAGTTATTTCAATCAGTTCGACTCCCCTTAGGTATAGGAAATTTGTGGAATTAAAGTAAAGTTATTAACTTTGCTCATTATTTATCTGTGTAAATTTTATGTCACCAATTTTTAAATGCTGGTTTAAAGAGTTTGTACTGTATTCAAACCTCCTACCACTTCAGAGTAGTCAATACCCGTAGTTTTAGTGGAGTAAATGTTACTCCTCCACAGGTAGATCTGGAGGGCTTGGGGCTTTGAATCCTGTACTGTTTTTGTGTTGTTTGGTCTCTGGCCATGGGAGGCCATAAAACCCTTGTAATAGTTTGGGCTGTGGCCAAGGGGAGGCCATAAAACCCTTGTAATAGTTTGGGCTGTGGCCAAGGGGAGGCCACAAAACCCTCGTAATAGTTTGGGTTGTGGCCAAGGTAGGCCACAAGACCCTTGTAATAGTTTGGGCTGTGGCCAAGGGGAGGCCACAAGACCCTTGTAATAGTTTGGTCTGTGGCCAAGGGAGGCCACAAGACCCTTGTAATAGTTTGGGCTGTGGCCAAGGGGAGGCCACAAAACCCTTGTATAGTTTGGTCTGTGGCCATGGGAGGCCACAAGACCCTTGTTATAGTTTGGGTTGTGGCCAAGGTAGGCCACAAGACCCTTGTAATAGTTTGAGTCGTGGCCAAGGGGAGGCCACAAAACCCTTGTAATAGTTTGGGTTGTGGCCAAGGTAGGCCACAAGACCCTTGTAATAGTTTGGGCTGTGGCAAGGGGAGGCCACAAAACCCTTGTAATAGTTTGGTCTGTGGCCATGGGAGGCCACAAGACCCTTGTTATAGTTGGGTTGTGGCCAAGGGAAGGCCACAAAACCCTTGTAATAGTTTGGGCTGTGGCCAAGGGAAGGCCACAAAACCCATCTTAGATTACCTATAATTAATTTACGTTTTATTTGTTATTCCATTTTTGTTTTTCTCACTTTTTAATATAAAAAGTGTAGCATTTTATAAAGTCCTCACTCTTTCTAAAATGAAAGAGTGTTGCAATTTAATTTATTTTCCATAGGAAATATGACAATACTCCTGCCCTGTTTTCATTAACACAGTCTTTGTTTTGTATATATTTATATACTGTATGTATAATTTTTATTTTGTGATGTTACAGTTCTGCACTTAATTTTTGTGATGTTACAGTTCTGCACTTAATTTTTGTGATGTTACAATTCTGCACTTAATTTTTGTGATGTTACAGTTCTGCACTTAATTTTTGTGATGTTACAGTTCTGCACTTAATTTTTGTGATGTTACAGTTCTGCACTTAATTTTTGTGATGTTAATGAGTCTTATGAGTAAGTTAAATTGCTGAAATAAATTTTATAACCTACACCACAGGTTGAATTATAAATTTAGTGTTTTTAGTTAGAATAGGCCTTGAATGTAAAGAGTAGGGTCTACTTTGTGAGGTAGGCTTCGTAATTTATTATTATTTATATGTAGTGAAAAAGCCAAACATGGAATAAATTCTGTTCAGATGTCAAAATGTTTGATAAGGCGTAATTTTTTTTTTTTTTTTGTTTGTTTTAATTCTGTTTTCTTATTTTATTCAAGGTTAAGGTTTTCACAGCAAATAACCCTCCCCCACACGGGCCACCATATGAAAAAATATATAGAGCTATGGGTTGATTGCCTGTTACCCTCATCCGTTGGAAATGTCCAGCAGATTTCAGTGGAGAAGTGAACGACAAAAGCCCTATATTTTTTCGTTAGAGAGTTATGCATATGTAGGTCTTTAAAGGACCTCTTTATATTTAATTGTTTATGGTAATTTTAGCGTCGGGATTTTAGACGCCTAATATTAGAATGAAAATGAAATTGCCTCACCTTAATTTTATGGATCTTAGTTTGCTTCGATGCAGGGCGTTACGATCTTTTTCGGTGTAGGGCCGCCACGATGGAGTTACGCAATGAGTTAACGTCTTGTAATAAATATGGGCTGTCACAATATAGACACTTCTGGGGATAGGCCTATCCTATTTTATGTATTAATTTTATTATAAGGAATTCACTCAGAACTTTAGGGAAAACAAAAACACATCCTCCCTGTTTAAAGCGTTCGCTGTAACATAAACAGCCCTGAGAGCCGTTCCTTTAATATATCTTCATATTTTCGTATAAATTGCTGATTTTGCAAAGGTTGTTGACTCTTTCTCCCTTGTATTTTGCATGGGTTAGCAAATGGAAAATTTGGTTCACGTGATATAAATGAAGGTTTCTCGTGGTTGTACAGACCCGACGCCTACATACGGTTTCTATGTATGTATGGCAATCATTTCATTCCCATTAGGCTATGTCGCCAATCCCGAGCCAATTTTGTATAGATATTTAATTCAATTAATTAATAATTTATATTTAATTATGAAATAAAGGTACCACATATGATACCATGTTGTGGTTTTTCCATATACTGGGTGGGGCCGGAGAAAAATTTGTATGTTATATTCAAATTTTTGATAAACTGTGTTTTAAACCATGTGAAATGGATTGAAAAGAATGAAATAGGAATTTAGGAAGAGAAAGGTTACTCAAGACCTATTTAAATATAAAAGTTCAAGAGGTTAGCTTCTGAAGTTTAGTTAAAGTTATTTCAATCAGTTCGACTCCCCTTAGGTATAGGAAATTTATGGAATTAAGTAAAGTTATTAACTTTGCTCATTATTTATCTGTGTAAATTTTATGTCACCAATTTTTAAATGCTGGTTTAAAGAGTTTGTACTGTATTCAAACCTCCTACCACTTCAGACTAGTCAATACCCGTAGTTTTAGTGGAGTAAATGTTACTCCTCCACAGGTAGATCTGGAGGGCTTGGGGCTTTGAATCCTGTACTGTTTTTGTGTTGTTTGGTATCTGGCCATGGGAGGCCATAAAACCCTTGTAATAGTTTGGGCTGTGGCCAAGGGGAGGCCACAAAACCCTTGTAATAGTTTGGTCTGTGGCCATGGGAGGCCACAAGACCCTTGTTATAGTTTGGGTTGTGGCCAAGGGGAGGCCACAAAACCCTTGTAATAGTTTGGGCTGTGGCCAAGGGAAGGCCACAAAACCCATCTTAGATTACCTATAATTAATTTACGTTTTATTTGTTATTCCATTTTTGTTTTTTCTCACTTTTTAATATAAAAAGTGTAGCATTTTATAAAGTCCTCACTCTTTCCAAAATGAAAGGGTGTTGCAATTTAATTTATTTTCCATAGGAAATATGACAATACTCCAGCCCTGTTTTCATTAACACAGTCTTTGTTTTGTATATATTTATATACTGTATGTATAATTTTAATTTTGTGATGTTACAGTTCTGCACTTAATTTTTGTGATGTTACAGTTCTGCACTTAATTTTTGTGATGTTACAGTTCTGCACTTATTTTTTGTGATGTTACAGTTCTGCACTTAATTTTTGTGATGTTACAGTTCTGCACTTAATTTTTGTGATGTTACAGTTCTTCACTTAATTTTTGTGATGTTACAGTTCTGCACTTAATTTTTGTGATGTTACAGTTCTGCACTTAATTTTTGTGATGTTACAGTTCTGCACTTAATTTTTGTGATGTTACAGTTCTGCACTTAATTTTTGTGATGTTACAGTTCTGCACTTAATTTTTGTGATGTTACAGTTCTGCACTTAATTTTTGTGATGTTAATGAGTCTTATGAGTAAGTTAAATTGCTGAAATAAATTTTATAACCTACACCACAGGTTGAATTATAAATTTAGTGTTTTTAGTTAGAATAGGCCTTGAGTGTAAAGAGTAGGGTCTACTTTGTGAGGTAGGCTTCTTAATTTATTATTATTTATATGTAGTGAAAAAGCCAAACATGGAATAAATTCTGTTCAGATGTCAAAATGTTTGATAAGGCGTAATTTTTTGTTTGTTTGTTTGTTTTAATTGTGTTTTGTTATTTTATTCAAGGTTAAGGTTTTCCAGCAAATAACCCTTCCCCACACGGGCCACCATATGAAAAAATATATAGAGCTATGGGTTGATTGCCTGTTACCCTCATCCGTTGGAAATGTCCAGCAGATTTCAGTGGAGAGTGAACGACAAAAGCCCTATATTTTTTCGTTAGAGAGTTATGCATATGTAGGTCTTTAAAGGACCTCTTTATATTTAATTGTTTATGGTAATTTTAGCGTCGGGATTTTAGACGCCTAATATTAGAATGAAAATGAAATTGCCTCACCTTAATTTTGATGGATCTTAGTTTGCTTCGATGCAGGGCGTTACGATCTTTTTCGGTGTAGGGCCGCCACGATGGAGTTACGCAATGAGTTAACGTCTTGTAATAAATATGGGCTGTCACAATATAGACACTTCTGGGGATAGGCCTATCCTATTTTATGTATTAATTTTATTATAAGGAATTCACTCAGAACTTTAGGGAAAACAAAAACACATCCTCCCTGTTTAAAGCGTTCGCTGTAACATAAACAGCCCTGAGAGCCGTTCCTTTAATATATCTTCATATTTTCGTATAAATTGCTGATTTTTGCAAAGGTTGTTGACTCTTTCTCCCTTGTATTTTGCATGGGTTAGCAAATGGAAAATTTGGTTCACGTGATATAAATGAAGGTTTCTCGTGGTTGTACAGACCCGACGCCTACATACGGTTTCTATGTATGTATGGCAATCATTTCATTCCCATTAGGCTATGTCGCCAATCCCGAGCCAATTTTGTATAGATATTTAATTCAATTAATTAATAATTTATATTTAATTATGAAATAAAGGTACCACATATGATACCATGTTGGTTTTTCCATATATATATATATATATATATATATATATATATATATATATATATATATATATATACAGTACCCGAAAAAGATCTGAAATAAATTAAACAATCTATCCCTCAAACAAATTGACTTCAGTGTAAATGTTTTGCAATCTCTAACAGTCAGACTCATCAACTTATCTTAAACATATGATTATACTATTTTTCCAGTTATTTACATCGGTAAAATTCTAGACTCCAGGGTCAGTTCGGAGCCAGTCCATAATTACTACCCTAACCAAATCATACTTAACTCTACCCTAGCCTAGACTAACCTAACTTAACCTAACCATACTTAACCAGCCTAACCAACCTACACTATCGTAACAATCTCACTTTACAACATATCGAGCAATTCTCAACTTTCCTTTACATTTATTATTTTAAATAAATAATAATTAATGATTTTAAAATAGAAAGCATGGAATAAATACCGACTGAAATGTTGTAAACATTATTTCCATAGACATAGACACAGTCGTAATAATTCATTAGTAATTAAACTTATATATATAATTAACATAAACTTTTTTCTTTATGATATGGTTGTTTAACCTCTTTCGCAACATCTAAAGTCATATGATGAAAGGAACCTACAGCTTTAGGTAGGTTCCGAACCACGGTCGCTGCATAATCTGGACGCCGAGGACGGTCTCCCATCTAACTACTCTTCAGACTCAATATCACTTATTTTCACTGATCGACGGAAGGCGGTGTTATGACACTGGCCACGATATAACCCATAATATAAATTTGATGAGTCCAGCTATTAGATTTAGATGTCTCAAAACGTTTATGCTTAACCCTTTAACGCACAATGTTCCTTTACTGATTTTAGTAAAGGGTTAAGTCAATTCGTTTACGAGATATGAATTTTTTATTTTATTTCAAACCTTTCTCGGACACCATATATATATATAGGGTGTCTCAAAATCAATATAGCAAAAAGAAAGTCTAATAATTTTATCGCTAATTGAGATAATGAAATAGTTTTTACATGAATGCAAGCATTAGACGTATAAATTTTAGTTTACCTCAACTCATTATGGTATTGTTTAGCTTTACTCAATTTATTGATAAACTTCTACATGTCGTCCATCCTTCACTATGATCAATCGTATGCGGCGTTCAAATTCTTCAACAGCTTTTTCCAGCACGATTGTAGGGATGGATGTCATGTCACTGCATCAACAATACGATGCTTAAGTTCTTCAATGTCTCTTGGTTTGCTAGTGTAGACTTTACTTTTCAGGGAACCCCATAGATAAAAATCCAAAGGTGTTAAGTCGGGTGAAGGGGCCGGCCATTTCATAGGTCTTCTCGACCAATCCATCGTCCAGGGAAAGTTTCATTTAAAAACACTTTAACATTGCGAGCAAAGTAAGGGGGTGCTCCATCCTGTTGAAAGAAAGCTCTTTGTAGCAGGCTAGGATTTTCCTGCAATTGTGGAATAAAAAATTCTCGTAACATGTTAAGGCACGAAATGCCGGTGACAGGGTCCATAAATGCGGAAACTTGACAGGCCACACCATACGTTAACTTTAGGTGAATCCCTTTCATGTTCATACAGATCATGAGGATTTTCCTCTCCCCAAATCCTACAATTGTGCCGATTAACATTGCCCGATATGTGAAATGTAGCCTTGTCATTATTCTGGAAAATGGAGTTTATTCTCAAAAAAAAGAAAGTGACAATCAATATTCACAACCAACCAAAACATATACGTTTGTCCCTTGTATTCATGTAAAAATCATTTTATTTTCTCAATTACCAAAAAAGTTATTTGACTTTCTTTTTGCTATATTCATTTTGGGACACCCGGTATATATATATATATATATATATATATATATATACTGTACAGGGTGTATGATAAGTAACTCCCTATTTTAAAATTTTTATAACTTCCCTATTTTTTATTTAATTTCAATAAAAAAACTAAATTATTGAGTATTTATTGAGGGTTTCATTCACAGAAGTAGTATGCCCGCATAAATGTCGAGTGTAATGCAATTGCATGCAACATTGCATGCAACATGATGCGAGTGTTTTTGACTCCCCCTTCAGCCCTCCCTTCATCCCCCAAAAAATTATATACACACACACACACACACACACACACACACATATATATATATATATATATCTGTGTGTGTCTGTGTGGAGGGGTGTATGCATGTGTTAACCCCTCCGTCTATGGCCCTGGTTGGTTCGAAGTCGACGGGGGTTCTGGTTAGGAGGCAGCAACGGATCTGTTACTTGCAGTAGTTTCTTCTATACTACTCTCCGAGTTCTTCTTTAGTGGCTCGGAGGATTCTGAGAGGCTTATTAAATTCTTTGAGGTTTCTCTCCGATTCTTCTTGTAGCTTATCGGGAGATTCTATTGACTAAGTTCTTCTGAAGAGAGCACGGCTCGAAGGGGGAAAATAAAAAGTTTCTCTTGCTGTAATTTACTTCTAAACTGTTACAGGTAATGCTCAGCCTCGTAGTTGGAATCAGAACAAACATGGAAGAAATTGGTGGGGTTTATATACCCCGATTCTACTAACATCATCATTATTAAATGTTGAAGAGGCTGCATTATTTTTGCACAATATTTGAAAATAAAGTAAATCTTTTAGCTGTGTTAAGGTTTAAACGAATAAACAAGATATTTGAAGATGAAGCCATATTTTTATCTTAAATTGCATATTTTCAGATCTGATGTTATCATGATCTGCCAAGTTAACTAAAAGTGGAAATTGAACTATGCATCTTTACACTAAAATCTGCATATGAGTAAAAATTAAAGGTTTAAGATTTACAATTAAATGCTTAGGTAAGAGATGACTTCATCTTTTATAACGAAGAAAGAATGTATACAAAACATGACATGGCAAAAGTTACTCAGGATTCATTATTAAGCTAAATCTAAAAAGATGATTATGAGATTTTAAAAAACAACAGGTCATCAATTATTTGGCAAAGTAGAAAGCACATCAAATTTATGCCAACGGAAAAATAATAATAAAAAAAATAACAACAGTATCGCCGATTCTACATTCCTTATGGCGACATAATGTCGGGTCGGACATTGAGTACATTGTAATTTTGGTCTACTCTAACTATGATTATAATTATCAATTCATTTATTATCGTTAACTACAATTTCATTAAAGTACATTGACTACGTTATTTAGTACATTACATCATTAAGTACAGTTTCATTAAAGTACATTACATTATATTAAATTAAAAGTATTACAGTTAATTATAATTAAACAGTTACTATAACTTTGTTTTGTTACAGTGTTTCATATTAATAGACAATTAAGATTTTAGAAATATAATACAAAGTACATGGGCACATACGGTATGGATGAATATGGTTGAATAATAATATTTATACTACATAACATATAAATAATGACTTCTCTAGAGTGTACAGTTTTTATTATGATGTTAAAGAATTTTCATACATTGAATACTAGAGATATGATGAAGGGAAATTAATGACAGGAAAATGTGACGTCATAGTTATTGAATTTGTACGTGTAGTACAAATCATTATTAGGAAGACTTACAAGAACGAATTAGAGACAAAGAGTGGGTATTAATGACTAAGAAGTACAACTACGGGTTCCAATCCTGTTACATGCAATGTGTATGCATAATCTAGGGTCGAGAGTGAGATGCAAGACAATCATAATTAATTATAATAACTTTATAACAAAAAATAAAAAATGGAAAATGGATACGACTAAACCATAGAAATGGGAGATCGTAAGGTTATGACACAAACAAAAATAGGAAGCTACAAATAAAATTTTTATCCAAAACTCGCTTAGGCGATTTTTGGTTTCTTATGTAAAAATGAATATGGATTAGTCATTGTTCATTTTTACAGTGTTTCCCCTCTAAAATGGTATTTATACAATAATCTAATAGGGTACCATTAATACAATATAAATGAGAAAATAACATCCTAACTACTTCAAGTTAGATGACGAATTTTCCTTTACATTACAAATTTTTATACAGAACAAGTGAGTTATTATATAATATAAAAAATTCAAAGATTAATACTTTAATTTAGACAAACAGAATAAAGGATTAATACGTTTATTTAGACAAACAATTAAGTTAGACAAACAATGATATGGTTAAAAAAAATTTACAAAATTTTTATTTTTCTGTAGGAAAAATTACATTCATAATGAATAGGTAAAAGGGAAAAATATAAATTTTAAAGTTCATGGATTTTTCAAGGTTACCATGATAGTACAATTGATAAACTAATTTTATTGACTATTGTAGGTAAAAATAGAATTACGTAATGGATGATGTATAGACCTGTGGTCGTGTGTATTTGTGTGTACTAGGTACAAAGTGTGTATCTTATAAGTTTGAGGGACAGATTAGCTGAGAAGATTGTTAATTAACTGAATAAATGCATGAGCAAGATATATTAGAAAGCAAAAATGATTAAGATTAAAATGATGATGTTTGCATACGAGTTTTAATGCAAAAGTGACTGAAGGGACGGAACGTAAATTGAATTCGACTACGACAATTACTCAGTATTAATCGAATAAAAAAAATATAAAAAAATATAACCATTGAAAATAGGAACCAATTATAAACTATAATGAATTAAACATATAATGTTCTTAAAAAAAAAAAACACAACTTAACATAAACGGAGGTTATGTTCCATCGTACTAAAGAGGAATTAACCATGGTTGAACCATTTCTCCGGTTGTCACTGGGTTCAACTGGGGTTGGGGGTATTAAAATAAAATAAACTTAAAGGACAAAGTTTGTAGTACGACATTCGGGGGAATTGAGTGACTAAGCGGGGGATATAAGTCTGAAATTGACAATAACATCTTTTTGTGAGCACTTTGCTCTTGAAAAAAAGATTGCTTGTCACACTACTTAGAACAAAAATTTAAAAAGTTCAACAAACGGAGGACGGCATGTTCATTACAAATAATGGATTACATGACTATATATTTATATACGTAACAATGCAGGGTGAATTTAATTCTCCTTTACAACACAAAAAAAAAGGTTGAATTAAATTCTTAACTTACTTTTTTTCTTAAATTAAATTCTCTTAAATTACAAAGGAAAAGTTGAATTCAATTGACTGCATTGAAAACTAACTTGGGACTTCAAAACTAACTTTTTTTTTTTCAAAAACTAACTTTTTTTCAAAACTAACTTCTTTTTTTTCAAAACTTTTTTTTTTCAAAACTAACTTTTTTTTCAAAACTAACTTTTTTTTTCAAAACACTTTTTTTTTCAAAGCTAACTTTTTTTTTTCAAAACTAACTTTTTTTTTCAAAACTAACTTTTTTTTTCAAAACTAACTTTTTTTTCAAAACTAACTTTTTTTCAAAACTAACTTTTTTTTCAAAACTAACTTTTTTTTTCAAAAATAACTTTTTTTTTCAAAACTAACTTCTGTAATCTCTGGGGCGGTTGTCCCTCTTAGATGCAACCTTTGACTTGACCTCTTATCAAGTATTCTGAAACTAAC
The DNA here is from genome assembly GCA_023014485.1 of Bathynomus jamesi. Taxonomy (NCBI): domain Eukaryota; kingdom Metazoa; phylum Arthropoda; class Malacostraca; order Isopoda; family Cirolanidae; genus Bathynomus; species Bathynomus jamesi. The sequence continues at coordinate 23,294 of JAJOZX010006416.1, read as the reverse complement.
TTGAACTCTTATCAAGTATTCTGAAACTAACTTGAAATGCTTCAAGTAACTCTCTAACTCTATAAACTCTCTATAACACTCTCTTTCTTAATTTGCAAGTCAATTCAATTCAATAATTGAAAAAAATTTGCAAACAAAAATATAAAATGTAAACAACATTTCACTCGAATGTACACGAAGGTACGATACTATTATGTTTGATACATAAAATAAAATTATACTATACTAACTAGAATAGTAAAAATAACTGAAAATAACTGTGAAAATAATTCTGTGACAATATTGTTTTCAATAAAACAAAATATATCACTGGTGTCTGAAGTGTTCACTGTGTTTTGTGTTAATTCTGGCTCAATATTAAATATTAACTGTTAATAATAATGACTTCAAATGTTTAGAAATTATTTTAAAAAGAGTTTTGTACTTAAGATTCCTACGGCGAAATCCTTAGAGACGTGTCCTGAAGACGTGTCTTGCTGGCCACTTGTTCTTGGATAAAAACTAGGCGTGGAGAACTTGGAGTCGTGACGCACCGGTCCAAGGGTGGATGTGACGAACTAGAAGTCGTGACACGCCGGTCAACTGGGTGGATGTGACGAACTAGAAGTCGTGACACGCCGGTCAACTGGGTGTTGGTTCTGGTTCCAGGGTCTGGAAGACTGGAAGAATCCTGGAGTCGTGAAGATCCTGGTTAAAGGGTCGCCAGTTGTTAAGATCCTCTTCTTCTATGTGTTTATCCTGATGCAGGGTAATTTCTATCTTGGCCAAAGAGTGGCCTCTTCTTAAAATCTTCTTTTAAAAATCTTCTTCTAAAAATCTTTTTCTTATCCTGGCAAAGGGTCGCCACAATGTTAGACCCCATATCTTCTTCTATATCCCTATGGAGTCGTCTTGATTTTTATCCTGGTAGTAGGTCGCCAGTTTGTTAACCATATCATTGTTTGTCTAACTTAATTGTTTGTCTAAATTAACGTATTAATCCTTTATTCTGTTTGTCTAAATTAAAGTATTAATCTTTGAATTTTTTATATTACTGTATAATAACTCACTTGTTCTGTATAAAAATTTGTAATGTAAAGGAAAATTCGTCATCTAACTTGAAGTAGTTAGGATGTTATTTTCTCATTTATATTGTATTAATGGTACCCTATTAGATTATTGTATAAATACCATTTTAGAGGGGGAAACCCCTCCGTCTATGGCCCTGGGGTGGTTCGGATCGACGGGGGTTCTCGTTAGGAGGCAAACGGATCTGTTACTTGCAGTAGTTTCTTCTATACTACTCTCCGAGTTCTTCTTTAGTGGCTCGGAGGATTCTGAGAGGCTTATTAAATTCTTTGAGGTTTCTCTCCGATTCTTCTTGTAGCTTATCGGGAGATTCTATTGACTAAGTTCTTCTGAAGAGAGCACGGCTCGAAGGGGGAAAATAAAAAGTTTCTCTTGCTGTAATTTACTTCTAAACTGTTACAGGTAATGCTCAGCCTCGTAGTTGGAATCAGAACAAACATGGAAGAAATTGGTGGGGTTTATATACCCCGATTCTACTAACATCATCATTATTAAATGTTGAAGAGGCTGCATTATTTTTGCACAATATTTGAAAATAAAGTAAATCTTTTAGCTGTGTTAAGGTTTAAACGAATAAACAAGATATTTGAAGATGAAGCCATATTTTTATCTTAAATTGCATATTTTCAGATCTGATGTTATCATGATCTGCCAAGTTAACTAAAAGTGGAAATTGAACTATGCATCTTTACACTAAATCTGCATATGAGTAAAAATTAAAGGTTTAAGATTTACAATTAAATGCTTAGGTAAGAGATGACTTCATCTTTTATAACGAAGAAAGAATGTATACAAAACATGACATGGCAAAAGTTACTCAGGATTCATTATTAAGCTAAATCTAAAAAGATGATTATGAGATTTTAAAAAACAACAGGTCATCAATTATTTGGCAAAGTAGAAAGCACATCAAAATTTATGCCAACGGAAAAATAATAATAAAAAAAATAACAACAGTATCGCCGATTCTACATTCCTTATGGCGACATAATGTCGGGTCGGACATTGAGTACATTGTAATTTTGGTCTACTCTAACTATGATTATAATTATCAATTCATTTATTATCGTTAACTACAATTTCATTAAAGTACATTGACTACGTTATTTAGTACATTACATCATTAAGTACAGTTTCATTAAAGTACATTACATTATATTAAATTAAAAGTATTACAGTTAATTATAATTAAACAGTTACTATAACTTTGTTTTGTTACAGTGTTTCATATTAATAGACAATTAAGATTTTAGAAATATAATACAAAGTACATGGGCACATACGGTATGGATGAATATGGTTGAATAATAATATTTATACTACATAACATATAAATAATGACTTCTCTAGAGTGTACAGTTTTTATTATGATGTTAAAGAATTTTCATACATTGAATACTAGAGATATGATGAAGGGAAATTAATGACAGGAAAATGTGACGTCATAGTTATTGAATTTGTACGTGTAGTACAAATCATTATTAGGAAGACTTACAAGAACGAATTAGAGACAAAGAGTGGGTATTAATGACTAAGAAGTACAACTACGGGTTCCAATCCTGTTACATGCAATGTGTATGCATAATCTAGGGTCGAGAGTGAGATGCAAGACAATCATAATTAATTATAATAACTTCTATAACAAAAAATAAAAAAATGGAAAATGGATACGACTAAACCATAGAAATGGGAGATCGTAAGGTTATGACACAAACAAAAATAGGAAGCTACAATAAAATTTTTATCCAAAACTCGCTTAGGCGATTTTTGGTTTCTTATGTAAAAATGAATATGGATTAGTCATTGTTCATTTTTACAGTGTTTCCCCCTCTAAAATGGTATTTATACAATAATCTAATAGGGTACCATTAATACAATATAAATGAGAAAATAACATCCTAACTACTTCAAGTTAGATGACGAATTTTCCTTTACATTACAAATTTTTATACAGAACAAGTGAGTTATTATATAATATAAAAAATTCAAAGATTAATACTTTAATTTAGACAAACAGAATAAAGGATTAATACGTTTATTTAGACAAACAATTAAGTTAGACAAACAATGATATGGTTAAAAAAAATTTACAAAATTTTTATTTTTCTGTAGGAAAAATTACATTCATAATGAATAGGTAAAAGGGAAAAATATAAATTGTAAAGTTCATGGATTTTTCAAGGTTACCATGATAGTACAATTGATAAACTAATTTTATTGACTATTGTAGGTAAAAATAGAATTACGTAATGGATGATGTATAGACTTGTGGTCGTGTGTATTTGTGTGTACTAGGAACAAAGTGTGTATCTTATAAGTTTGAGGGACAGATTAGCTGAGAAGATTGTTAAATTAACTGAATAAATGCATGAGCAAGATATATTAGAAAGCAAAAATGATTAAGATTAAAATGATGATGTTTGCATACGAGTTTTAATGCAAAAGTGACTGAAGGGACGGAACGTAAATTGAATTCGACTACGACAATTACTCAGTATTAATCGAATAAAAAAAATATAAAAAATAAACCATTGAAAATAGGAACCAATTATAAACTATAATGAATTAAACATATAATGTTCTTAAAATAAAAAAACACAACTTAACATAAACGGAGGTTATGTTCCATCGTACTAAAGAGGAATTAACCATGGTTGAACCATTTCTCCGGTTGTCACTGGGTTCAACTGGGGGTTGGGGGTATTAAAATAAAATAAACTTAAAGGACAAAGTTTGTAGTACGACATTCGGGGGAATTGAGTGACTAAGCGGGGGATATAAGTCTGAAATGACAATAACATCTTTTTGTGAGCACTTTGCTCTTGAAAAAATGATTGCTTGTCACACTACTTAGAACAAAAATTTAAAAGTTCAACAAACGGAGGGACGGCATGTTCATTACAAATAATGGATTACATGACTATATATTTATATACGTAACAATGCAGGGTGAATTTAATTCTCCTTTACAACACAAAAAAAAAGGTTGAATTAAATTCTTAACTTACTTTTTTCTAAATTAAATTCTCTTAAATTACAAAGGAAAAGTTGAATTCAATTGACTGCATTGAAACTAACTTGGGACTTCAAAACTAACTTTTTTTTTTCAAAAACTAACTTTTTTTCAAAACTAACTTCTTTCTTTTCAAAACTTTTTTTTTTCAAAACTAACTTTTTTTTCAAAACTAACTTTTTTTTTCAAAACACTTTTTTTTTCAAAGCTAACTTTTTTTTTTCAAAAACTAACTTTTTTTTTCAAAACTAACTTTTTTTTCAAAACTAACTTTTTTTTCAAAACTAACTTTTTTTTCAAAACTAACTTTTTTTTCAAAACTAACTTTTTTTTTCAAAACTAACTTTTTTTTTCAAAACTAACTTCTGTAATCTCTGGGGCGGTTGTCCCTCTAGATGCAACCTTTGACTTGACTCTTATCAAGTATTCTGAAACTAACTTGAACTCTTATCAAGTATTCTGAAACTAACTTGAAATGCTTCAAGTAACTCTCTAACTCTATAAACTCTCTATAACACTCTCTTTCTTAATTTGCAAGTCAATTCAATTCAATAATTTGAAAAAAATTTGCAAACAAAAATATAAAATGTAAACAACATTTCACTCGAATGTACACGAAGGTACGATACTATTATGTTTGATACATAAAAATAAAATTATACTATACTAACTAGAATAGTAAAAATAACTGAAAATAACTGTGAAAATAATTCTGTGACAATATTGTTTTTCAATAAAACAAAAATGTATCACTGGTGTCTGAAGTGTTCACTGTGTTTTGTGTTAATTCTGGCTCAATATTAAATATTAACTGTTAATAATAATGACTTCAAATGTTTAGAAATTATTTTAAAAAAGAGTTTTGTACTTAAGATTCCTACGGCGAAATCCTTAGAGACGTGTCCTGAAGACGTGTCTTGCTGGCCACTTGTTCTTGGATAAAAACTAGGCGTGGAGAACTTGAGTCGTGACGCACCGGTCCAAGGGTGGATGTGACGAACTAGAAGTCGTGACACGCCGGTCAACTGGTGGGGATGTGACGAACTAGAAGTCGTGACAGCCGGTCAACTGGGTGTTGGTTCTGGTTCCAGGGTCTGGAAGACTGGAAGAATCCTGGAGTCGTGAAGATCCTGGTTAAAGGGTCGCCAGTTGTTAAGATCCTCTTCTTCTATGTGTTTATCCTGATGCAGGGTAATTTCTATCTTGGCCAAAGAGTGGCCTCTTCTTAAAATCTTCTTTTAAAAATCTTCTAAAAATCTTTTCTTATCCTGGCAAAGGGTCGCCACAATGTTAGACCCCATATCTTCTTCTATATCCCTATGGAGTCGTCTTGATTTTATCCTGGTAGTAGGTCGCCAGTTTGTTAACCATATCATTGTTTGTCTAACTTAATTGTTTGTCTAAATTAACGTATTAATCCTTTATTCTGTTTGTCTAAATTAAAGTATTAATCTTTGAATTTTTTATATTACTGTATATAATAACTCACTTGTTCTGTATAAAAATTTGTAATGTAAGGAAAATTCGTCATCTAACTTGAAGTAGTTAGGATGTTATTTTCTCATTTATATTGTATTAATGGTACCCTATTAGATTATTGTATAAATACCATTTTAGAGGGGAAACCCCTCCGTCTATGGCCCTGGGGTGGTTCGGATCGACGGGGGTTCTCGTTAGGAGGCAGCAACGGATCTGTTACTTGCAGTAGTTTCTTCTATACTACTCTCCGAGTTCTTCTTTAGTGGCTCGGAGGATTCTGAGAGGCTTATTAAATTCTTTGAGGTTTCTCTCCGATTCTTCTTGTAGCTTATCGGGAGATTCTATTGACTAAGTTCTTCTGAAGAGAGCACGGCTCGAAGGGGGAAAATAAAAAGTTTCTCTTGCTGTAATTTACTTCTAAACTGTTACAGGTAATGCTCAGCCTCGTAGTTGGAATCAGAACAAACATGGAAGAAATTGGTGGGGTTTATATACCCCGATTCTACTAACATCATCATTATTAAATGTTGAAGAGGCTGCATTATTTTTGCACAATATTTGAAAATAAAGTAAATCTTTTAGCTGTGTTAAGGTTTAAACGAATAAACAAGATATTTGAAGATGAAGCCATATTTTTATCTTAAATTGCATATTTTCAGATCTGATGTTATCATGATCTGCCAAGTTAACTAAAAGTGGAAATTGAACTATGCATCTTTACACTAAAATCTGCATATGAGTAAAAATTAAAGGTTTAAGATTTACAATTAAATGCTTAGGTAAGAGATGACTTCATCTTTTATAACGAAGAAAGAATGTATACAAAACATGACATGGCAAAAGTTACTCAGGATTCATTATTAAGCTAAATCTAAAAAGATGATTATGAGATTTTAAAAAACAACAGGTCATCAATTATTTGGCAAAGTAGAAAGCACATCAAAATTTATGCCAACGGAAAAATAATAATAAAAAAATAACAACAGTATCGCCGATTCTACATTCCTTATGGCGACATAATGTCGGGTCGGACATTGAGTACATTGTAATTTTGGTCTACTCTAACTATGATTATAATTATCAATTCATTTATTATCGTTAACTACAATTTCATTAAAGTACATTGACTACGTTATTTAGTACATTACATCATTAAGTACAGTTTCATTAAAGTACATTACATTATATTAAATTAAAAGTATTACAGTTAATTATAATTAAACAGTTACTATAACTTTGTTTTGTTACAGTGTTTCATATTAATAGACAATTAAGATTTTAGAAATATAATACAAAGTACATGGGCACATACGGTATGGATGAATATGGTTGAATAATAATATTTATACTACATAACATAAATAATGACTTCTCTAGAGTGTACAGTTTTTATTATGATGTTAAAGAATTTTCATTGAATACTAGAGATATGATGAAGGGAAATTAATGACAGGAAAATGTGACGTCATAGTTATTGAATTTGTACGTGTAGTACAAATCATTATTAGGAAGACTTACAAGAACGAATTAGAGACAAAGAGTGGGTATTAATGACTAAGAAGTACAACTACGGGTTCCAATCCTGTTACATGCAATGTGTATGCATAATCTAGGGTCGAGAGTGAGATGCAAGACAATCATAATTAATTATAATAACTTCTATAACAAAAAATAAAAAAATGGAAAATGGATACGACTAAACCATAGAAATGGGAGATCGTAAGGTTATGACACAAACAAAAATAGGAAGCTACAAATAAAATTTTTATCCAAAACTCGCTTAGGCGATTTTTGGTTTCTTATGTAAAAATGAATATGGATTAGTCATTGTTCATTTTTACAGTGTTTCCCCTCTAAAATGGTATTTATACAATAATCTAATAGGGTACCATTAATACAATATAAATGAGAAAATAACATCCTAACTACTTCAAGTTAGATGACGAATTTTCCTTTACATTACAAATTTTTATACAGAACAAGTGAGTTATTATATAATATAAAAAATTCAAAGATTAATACTTTAATTTAGACAAACAGAATAAAGGATTAATACGTTTATTTAGACAAACAATTAAGTTAGACAAACAATGATATGGTTAAAAAAAATTTACAAAATTTTTATTTTTCTGTAGGAAAAATTACATTCATAATGAATAGGTAAAAGGGAAAAATATAAATTTTAAAGTTCATGGATTTTTCAAGGTTACCATGATAGTACAATTGATAAACTAATTTTATTGACTATTGTAGGTAAAAATAGAATTACGTAATGGATGATGTATAGACCTGTGGTCGTGTGTATTTGTGTGTACTAGGTACAAAGTGTGTATCTTATAAGTTTGAGGGACAGATTAGCTGAGAAGATTGTTAAATTAACTGAATAAATGCATGAGCAAGATATATTAGAAAGCAAAAATGATTAAGATTAAAATGATGATGTTTGCATACGAGTTTTAATGCAAAAGTGACTGAAGGGACGGAACGTAAATTGAATTCGACTACGACAATTACTCAGTATTAATCGAATAAAAAAAATATAAAAAATATAACCATTGAAAATAGGAACCAATTATAAACTATAATGAATTAAACATATAATGTTCTTAAAAATAAAAAACACAACTTAACATAAACGGAGGTTATGTTCCATCGTACTAAAGAGGAATTAACCATGGTTGAACCATTTCTCCGGTTGTCACTGGGTTCAACTGGGGGTTGGGGGTATTAAAATAAAATAAACTTAAAGGACAAAGTTTGTAGTACGACATTCGGGGGAATTGAGTGACTAAGCGGGGGATATAAGTCTGAAATTGACAATAACATCTTTTTGTGAGCACTTTGCTCTTGAAAAAAAGATTGCTTGTCACACTACTTAGAACAAAAATTTAAAAAGTTCAACAAACGGAGGGACGGCATGTTCATTACAAATAATGGATTACATGACTATATATTTATATACGTAACAATGCAGGGTGAATTTAATTCTCCTTTACAACACAAAAAAAAAGGTTGAATTAAATTCTTAACTTACTTTTTTTCTTAAATTAAATTCTCTTAAATTACAAAGGAAAAGTTGAATTCAATTGACTGCATTGAAAACTAACTTGGGACTTCAAAACTAACTTTTTTTTTTCAAAAACTAACTTTTTTTCAAAACTAACTCTTTTCTTTTCAAAACTTTTTTTTTTCAAAACTAACTTTTTTTTCAAAACTAACTTTTTTTTTCAAAACACTTTTTTTTTCAAAGCTAACTTTTTTTTTTCAAAACTAACTTTTTTTTTCAAAACTAACTTTTTTTTTCAAAAAACTTTTTTTTCAAAACTAACTTTTTTTCAAAACTAACTTTTTTTTCAAAACTAACTTTTTTTTTCAAAACTAACTTTTTTTTTCAAAACTAACTTCTGTAATCTCTGGGCGGTTGTCCCTCTTAGATGCAACCTTTGACTTGACCTCTTATCAAGTATTCTGAAACTAACTTGAACTCTTATCAAGTATTCTGAAACTAACTTGAAATGCTTCAAGTAACTCTCTAACTCTATAAACTCTCTATAACACTCTCTTTCTTAATTTGCAAGTCAATTCAATTCAATAATTTGAAAAAAATTTGCAAACAAAAATATAAAATGTAAACAACATTTCACTCGAATGTACACGAAGGTACGATACTATTATGTTTGATACATAAAATAAAATTATACTATACTAACTAGAATAGTAAAAATAACTGAAAATAACTGTGAAAATAATTCTGTGACAATATTGTTTTCAATAAACAAAAATGTATCACTGGTGTCTGAAGTGTTCACTGTGTTTTGTGTTAATTCTGGCTCAATATTAAATATTAACTGTTAATAATAATGACTTCAAATGTTTAGAAATTATTTTAAAAAAGAGTTTTGTACTTAAGATTCCTACGGCGAAATCCTTAGAGACGTGTCCTGAAGACGTGTCTTGCTGGCCACTTGTTCTTGGATAAAAACTAGGCGTGGAGAACTTGGAGTCGTGACGCACCGGTCCAAGGGTGGATGTGACGAACTAGAAGTCGTGACACGCCGGTCAACTGGGTGGATGTGACGAACTAGAAGTCGTGACACGCCGGTCAACTGGGTGTTGGTTCTGGTTCCAGGGTCTGGAAGACTGGAAGAATCCTGGAGTCGTGAAGATCCTGGTTAAAGGGTCGCCAGTTGTTAAGATCCTCTTCTTCTATGTGTTTATCCTGATGCAGGGTAATTTCTATCTTGGCCAAAGAGTGGCCTCTTCTTAAAATCTTCTTTTAAAAATCTTCTTCTAAAAATCTTTTTCTTATCCTGGCAAAGGGTCGCCACAATGTTAGACCCCATATCTTCTTCTATATCCCTATGGAGTCGTCTTGATTTTTATCCTGGTAGTAGGTCGCCAGTTTGTTAACCATATCATTGTTTGTCTAACTTAATTGTTTGTCTAAATTAACGTATTAATCCTTTATTCTGTTTGTCTAAATTAAAGTATTAATCTTTGAATTTTTTATATTACTGTATATAATAACTCACTTGTTCTGTATAAAAATTTGTAATGTAAAGGAAAATTCGTCATCTAACTTGAAGTAGTTAGGATGTTATTTTCTCATTTATATTGTATTAATGGTACCCTATTAGATTATTGTATAAATACCATTTTAGAGGGGGAAACCCCTCCGTCTATGGCCCTGGGGTGGTTCGGATCGACGGGGGTTCTCGTTAGGAGGCAGCAACGGATCTGTTACTTGCAGTAGTTTCTTCTATACTACTCTCCGAGTTCTTCTTTAGTGGCTCGGAGGATTCTGAGAGGCTTATTAAATTCTTTGAGGTTTCTCTCCGATTCTTCTTGTAGCTTATCGGGAGATTCTATTGACTAAGTTCTTCTGAAGAGAGCACGGCTCGAAGGGGGAAAATAAAAAGTTTCTCTTGCTGTAATTTACTTCTAAACTGTTACAGGTAATGCTCAGCCTCGTAGTTGGAATCAGAACAAACATGGAAGAAATTGGTGGGGTTTATATACCCCGATTCTACTAACATCATCATTATTAAATGTTGAAGAGGCTGCATTATTTTTGCACAATATTTGAAAATAAAGTAAATCTTTTAGCTGTGTTAAGGTTTAAACGAATAAACAAGATATTTGAAGATGAAGCCATATTTTTATCTTAAATTGCATATTTTCAGATCTGATGTTATCATGATCTGCCAAGTTAACTAAAAGTGGAAATTGAACTATGCATCTTTACACTAAAATCTGCATATGAGTAAAAATTAAAGGTTTAAGATTTACAATTAAATGCTTAGGTAAGAGATGACTTCATCTTTTATAACGAAGAAAGAATGTATACAAAACATGACATGGCAAAAGTTACTCAGGATTCATTATTAAGCTAAATCTAAAAAGATGATTATGAGATTTTAAAAAACAACAGGTCATCAATTATTTGGCAAAGTAGAAAGCACATCAAAATTTATGCCAACGGAAAAATAATAATAAAAAAAATAACAACAGTATCGCCGATTCTACATTCCTTATGGCGACATAATGTCGGGTCGGACATTGAGTACATTGTAATTTTGGTCTACTCTAACTATGATTATAATTATCAATTCATTTATTATCGTTAACTACAATTTCATTAAAGTACATTGACTACGTTATTTAGTACATTACATCATTAAGTACAGTTTCATTAAAGTACATTACATTATATTAAATTAAAAGTATTACAGTTAATTATAATTAAACAGTTACTATAACTTTGTTTTGTTACAGTGTTTCATATTAATAGACAATTAAGATTTTAGAAATATAATACAAAGTACATGGGCACATACGGTATGGATGAATATGGTTGAATAATAATATTTATACTACATAACATATAAATAATGACTTCTCTAGAGTGTACAGTTTTTATTATGATGTTAAAGAATTTTCATACATTGAATACTAGAGATATGATGAAGGGAAATTAATGACAGGAAAATGTGACGTCATAGTTATTGAATTTGTACGTGTAGTACAAATCATTATTAGGAAGACTTACAAGAACGAATTAGAGACAAAGAGTGGGTATTAATGACTAAGAAGTACAACTACGGGTTCCAATCCTGTTACATGCAATGTGTATGCATAATCTAGGGTCGAGAGTGAGATGCAAGACAATCATAATTAATTATAATAACTTCTATAACAAAAAATAAAAAAATGGAAAATGGATACGACTAAACCATAGAAATGGGAGATCGTAAGGTTATGACACAAACAAAAATAGGAAGCTACAAATAAAATTTTTATCCAAAACTCGCTTAGGCGATTTTTGGTTTCTTATGTAAAAATGAATATGGATTAGTCATTGTTCATTTTTACAGTGTTTCCCCCTCTAAAATGGTATTTATACAATAATCTAATAGGGTACCATTAATACAATATAAATGAGAAAATAACATCCTAACTACTTCAAGTTAGATGACGAATTTTCCTTTACATTACAAATTTTTATACAGAACAAGTGAGTTATTATATAATATAAAAAATTCAAAGATTAATACTTTAATTTAGACAAACAGAATAAAGGATTAATACGTTTATTTAGACAAACAATTAAGTTAGACAAACAATGATATGGTTAAAAAAAATTTACAAAATTTTTATTTTTCTGTAGGAAAAATTACATTCATAATGAATAGGTAAAAGGGAAAAATATAAATTTTAAAGTTCATGGATTTTTCAAGGTTACCATGATAGTACAATTGATAAACTAATTTTATTGACTATTGTAGGTAAAAATAGAATTACGTAATGGATGATGTATAGACCTGTGGTCGTGTGTATTTGTGTGTACTAGGTACAAAGTGTGTATCTTATAAGTTTGAGGGACAGATTAGCTGAGAAGATTGTTAAATTAACTGAATAAATGCATGAGCAAGATATATTAGAAAGCAAAAATGATTAAGATTAAAATGATGATGTTTGCATACGAGTTTTAATGCAAAAGTGACTGAAGGGACGGAACGTAAATTGAATTCGACTACGACAATTACTCAGTATTAATCGAATAAAAAAAATATAAAAAAATATAACCATTGAAAATAGGAACCAATTATAAACTATAATGAATTAAACATATAATGTTCTTAAAAATAAAAAAACACAACTTAACATAAACGGAGGTTATGTTCCATCGTACTAAAGAGGAATTAACCATGGTTGAACCATTTCTCCGGTTGTCACTGGGTTCAACTGGGGGTTGGGGGTATTAAAATAAAATAAACTTAAAGGACAAAGTTTGTAGTACGACATTCGGGGGAATTGAGTGACTAAGCGGGGGATATAAGTCTGAAATTGACAATAACATCTTTTTGTGAGCACTTTGCTCTTGAAAAAAAGATTGCTTGTCACACTACTTAGAACAAAAATTTAAAAAGTTCAACAAACGGAGGGACGGCATGTTCATTACAAATAATGGATTACATGACTATATATTTATATACGTAACAATGCAGGGTGAATTTAATTCTCCTTTACAACACAAAAAAAAAGGTTGAATTAAATTCTTAACTTACTTTTTTTCTTAAATTAAATTCTCTTAAATTACAAAGGAAAAGTTGAATTCAATTGACTGCATTGAAAACTAACTTGGGACTTCAAAACTAACTTTTTTTTTTTTTTCAAAACTAACTTTTTTTCAAAACTTTTTTTTTTCAAAACTTTTTTTTTCAAAACTAACTTTTTTTTTCAAACACTTTTTTTTCAAACTAACTTTTTTTTTCAAAACTAACTTTTTTTTTCAAACTAACTTTTTTTTCAAAACTAACTTTTTTTTCAAAACTAATTTTTTTCAAAACTAACTTTTTTTTCAAAACTAACTTTTTTTTCAAAACTAACTTTTTTTTCAAAAACTAACTTTTTTTCAAAACTAACTTTTTTTTTCAAAACTAACTTTTTTTTTCAAAACTAACTTCTGTAATCTCTGGGGCGGTTGTCCCTCTTAGATGCAACCTTTGACTTGACCTCTTATCAAGTATTCTGAAACTAACTTGAACTCTTATCAAGTATTCTGAAACTAACTTGAAATGCTTCAAGTAACTCTCTAACTCTATAAACTCTCTATAACACTCTCTTTCTTAATTTGCAAGTCAATTCAATTCAATAATTTGAAAAAAATTTGCAAACAAAAATATAAAATGTAAACAACATTTCACTCGAATGTACACGAAGGTACGATACTATTATGTTTGATACATAAAATAAAATTATACTATACTAACTAGAATAGTAAAAATAACTGAAAATAACTGTGAAAATAATTCTGTGACAATATTGTTTTCAATAAAACAAAAATGTATCACTGGTGTCTGAAGTGTTCACTGTGTTTTGTGTTAATTCTGGCTCAATATTAAATATTAACTGTTAATAATAATGACTTCAAATGTTTAGAAATTATTTTAAAAAAGAGTTTTGTACTTAAGATTCCTACGGCGAAATCCTTAGAGACGTGTCCTGAAGACGTGTCTTGCTGGCCACTTGTTCTTGGATAAAAACTAGGCGTGGAGAACTTGGAGTCGTGACGCACCGGTCCAAGGGTGGATGTGACGAACTAGAAGTCGTGACACGCCGGTCAACTGGGTGGATGTGACGAACTAGAAGTCGTGACACGCCGGTCAACTGGGTGTTGGTTCTGGTTCCAGGGTCTGGAAGACTGGAAGAATCCTGGAGTCGTGAAGATCCTGGTTAAAGGGTCGCCAGTTGTTAAGATCCTCTTCTTCTATGTGTTTATCCTGATGCAGGGTAATTTCTATCTTGGCCAAAGAGTGGCCTCTTCTTAAAATCTTCTTTAAAATCTTCTTCTAAAAATCTTTTTCTTATCCTGGCAAAGGGTCGCCACAATGTTAGACCCCATATCTTCTTCTATATCCCTATGGAGTCGTCTTGATTTTTATCCTGGTAGTAGGTCGCCAGTTTGTTAACCATATCATTGTTTGTCTAACTTAATTGTTTGTCTAAATTAAACGTATTAATCCTTTATTCTGTTTGTCTAAATTAAAGTATTAATCTTTGAATTTTTTATATTACTGTATATAATAACTCACTTGTTCTGTATAAAAATTTGTAATGTAAAGGAAAATTCGTCATCTAACTTGAAGTAGTTAGGATGTTATTTTCTCATTTATATTGTATTAATGGTACCCTATTAGATTATTGTATAAATACCATTTTAGAGGGGGAAACCCCTCCGTCTATGGCCCTGGGGTGGTTCGGATCGACGGGGGTTCTCGTTAGGAGGCAGCAACGGATCTGTTACTTGCAGTAGTTTCTTCTATACTACTCTCCGAGTTCTTCTTTAGTGGCTCGGAGGATTCTGAGAGGCTTATTAAATTCTTTGAGGTTTCTCTCCGATTCTTCTTGTAGCTTATCGGGAGATTCTATTGACTAAGTTCTTCTGAAGAGAGCACGGCTCGAAGGGGGAAAATAAAAAGTTTCTCTTGCTGTAATTTACTTCTAAACTGTTACAGGTAATGCTCAGCCTCGTAGTTGGAATCAGAACAAACATGGAAGAAATTGGTGGGGTTTATATACCCCGATTCTACTAACATCATCATTATTAAATGTTGAAGAGGCTGCATTATTTTTGCACAATATTTGAAAATAAAGTAAATCTTTTAGCTGTGTTAAGGTTTAAACGAATAAACAAGATATTTGAAGATGAAGCCATATTTTTATCTTAAATTGCATATTTTCAGATCTGATGTTATCATGATCTGCCAAGTTAACTAAAAGTGGAAATTGAACTATGCATCTTTACACTAAAATCTGCATATGAGTAAAAATTAAAGGTTTAAGATTTACAATTAAATGCTTAGGTAAGAGATGACTTCATCTTTTATAACGAAGAAAGAATGTATACAAAACATGACATGGCAAAAGTTACTCAGGATTCATTATTAAGCTAAATCTAAAAAGATGATTATGAGATTTTAAAAAACAACAGGTCATCAATTATTTGGCAAAGTAGAAAGCACATCAAAATTTATGCCAACGGAAAAATAATAATAAAAAAATAACAACAGTATCGCCGATTCTACATTCCTTATGGCGACATAATGTCGGGTCGGACATTGAGTACATTGTAATTTTGGTCTACTCTAACTATGATTATAATTATCAATTCATTTATTATCGTTAACTACAATTTCATTAAAGTACATTGACTACGTTATTTAGTACATTACATCATTAAGTACAGTTTCATTAAAGTACATTACATTATATTAAATTAAAAGTATTACAGTTAATTATAATTAAACAGTTACTATAACTTTGTTTTGTTACAGTGTTTCATATTAATAGACAATTAAGATTTTAGAAATATAATACAAAGTACATGGGCACATACGGTATGGATGAATATGGTTGAATAATAATATTTATACTACATAACATATAAATAATGACTTCTCTAGAGTGTACAGTTTTTTATGATGTTAAAGAATTTTCATACATTGAATACTAGAGATATGATGAAGGGAAATTAATGACAGGAAAATGTGACGTCATAGTTATTGAATTTGTACGTGTAGTACAAATCATTATTAGGAAGACTTACAAGAACGAATTAGAGACAAAGAGTGGGTATTAATGACTAAGAAGTACAACTACGGGTTCCAATCCTGTTACATGCAATGTGTATGCATAATCTAGGGTCGAGAGTGAGATGCAAGACAATCATAATTAATTATAATAACTTCTATAACAAAAAATAAAAAAATGGAAAATGGATACGACTAAACCATAGAAATGGGAGATCGTAAGGTTATGACACAAACAAAAATAGGAAGCTACAAATAAAATTTTTATCCAAAACTCGCTTAGGCGATTTTTGGTTTCTTATGTAAAAATGAATATGGATTAGTCATTGTTCATTTTTACAGTGTTTCCCCCTCTAAAATGGTATTTATACAATAATCTAATAGGGTACCATTAATACAATATAAATGAGAAAATAACATCCTAACTACTTCAAGTTAGATGACGAATTTTCCTTTACATTACAAATTTTTATACAGAACAAGTGAGTTATTATATAATATAAAAAATTCAAAGATTAATACTTTAATTTAGACAAACAGAATAAAGGATTAATACGTTTATTTAGACAAACAATTAAGTTAGACAAACAATGATATGGTTAAAAAAAATTTACAAAATTTTTATTTTTCTGTAGGAAAAATTACATTCATAATGAATAGGTAAAAGGGAAAAATATAAATTTTAAAGTTCATGGATTTTTCAAGGTTACCATGATAGTACAATTGATAAACTAATTTTATTGACTATTGTAGGTAAAAATAGAATTACGTAATGGATGATGTATAGACCTGTGGTCGTGTGTATTTGTGTGTACTAGGTACAAAGTGTGTATCTTATAAGTTTGAGGGACAGATTAGCTGAGAAGATTGTTAAATTAACTGAATAAATGCATGAGCAAGATATATTAGAAAGCAAAAATGATTAAGATTAAAATGATGATGTTTGCATACGAGTTTTAATGCAAAAGTGACTGAAGGGACGGAACGTAAATTGAATTCGACTACGACAATTACTCAGTATTAATCGAATAAAAAAAATATAAAAAAATATAACCATTGAAAATAGGAACCAATTATAAACTATAATGAATTAAACATATAATGTTCTTAAAAATAAAAAAACACAACTTAACATAAACGGAGGTTATGTTCCATCGTACTAAAGAGGAATTAACCATGGTTGAACCATTTCTCCGGTTGTCACTGGGTTCAACTGGGGGTTGGGGGTATTAAAATAAAATAAACTTAAAGGACAAAGTTTGTAGTACGACATTCGGGGGAATTGAGTGACTAAGCGGGGGATATAAGTCTGAAATTGACAATAACATCTTTTTGTGAGCACTTTGCTCTTGAAAAAAAGATTGCTTGTCACACTACTTAGAACAAAAATTTAAAAAGTTCAACAAACGGAGGGACGGCATGTTCATTACAAATAATGGATTACATGACTATATATTTATATACGTAACAATGCAGGGTGAATTTAATTCTCCTTTACAACACAAAAAAAAAGGTTGAATTAAATTCTTAACTTACTTTTTTTCTTAAATTAAATTCTCTTAAATTACAAAGGAAAAGTTGAATTCAATTGACTGCATTGAAAACTAACTTGGGACTTCAAAACTAACTTTTTTTTTCAAAAACTAACTTTTTTTCAAAACTAACTTCTTTTCTTTTCAAAACTTTTTTTTTTCAAAACTAACTTTTTTTTCAAAACTAACTTTTTTTTTCAAAACACTTTTTTTTTCAAAGCTAACTTTTTTTTTCAAAACTAACTTTTTTTTTCAAAACTAACTTTTTTTTTCAAAACTAACTTTTTTTTCAAAACTAACTTTTTTTTCAAAACTAACTTTTTTTTCAAAACTAACTTTTTTTTTCAAAACTAACTTTTTTTTTCAAAACTAACTTCTGTAATCTCTGGGGCGGTTGTCCCTCTTAGATGCAACCTTTGACTTGACCTCTTATCAAGTATTCTGAAACTAACTTGAACTCTTATCAAGTATTCTGAAACTAACTTGAAATGCTTCAAGTAACTCTCTAACTCTATAAACTCTCTATAACACTCTCTTTCTTAATTTGCAAGTCAATTCAATTCAATAATTTGAAAAAAATTTGCAAACAAAAATATAAAATGTAAACAACATTTCACTCGAATGTACACGAAGGTACGATACTATTATGTTTGATACATAAAATAAAATTATACTATACTAACTAGAATAGTAAAAATAACTGAAAATAACTGTGAAAATAATTCTGTGACAATATTGTTTTCAATAAAACAAAAATGTATCACTGGTGTCTGAAGTGTTCACTGTGTTTTGTGTTAATTCTGGCTCAATATTAAATATTAACTGTTAATAATAATGACTTCAAATGTTTAGAAATTATTTTAAAAAAGAGTTTTGTACTTAAGATTCCTACGGCGAAATCCTTAGAGACGTGTCCTGAAGACGTGTCTTGCTGGCCACTTGTTCTTGGATAAAAACTAGGCGTGGAGAACTTGGAGTCGTGACGCACCGGTCCAAGGGTGGATGTGACGAACTAGAAGTCGTGACACGCCGGTCAACTGGGTGGATGTGACGAACTAGAAGTCGTGACACGCCGGTCAACTGGGTGTTGGTTCTGGTTCCAGGGTCTGGAAGACTGGAAGAATCCTGGAGTCGTGAAGATCCTGGTTAAAGGGTCGCCAGTTGTTAAGATCCTCTTCTTCTATGTGTTTATCCTGATGCAGGGTAATTTCTATCTTGGCCAAAGAGTGGCCTCTTCTTAAAATCTTCTTTTAAAAATCTTCTTCTAAAAATCTTTTTCTTATCCTGGCAAAGGGTCGCCACAATGTTAGACCCCATATCTTCTTCTATATCCCTATGGAGTCGTCTTGATTTTTATCCTGGTAGTAGGTCGCCAGTTTGTTAACCATATCATTGTTTGTCTAACTTAATTGTTTGTCTAAATTAACGTATTAATCCTTTATTCTGTTTGTCTAAATTAAAGTATTAATCTTTGAATTTTTTATATTACTGTATATAATAACTCACTTGTTCTGTATAAAAATTTGTAATGTAAAGGAAAATTCGTCATCTAACTTGAAGTAGTTAGGATGTTATTTTCTCATTTATATTGTATTAATGGTACCCTATTAGATTATTGTATAAATACCATTTTAGAGGGGGAAACCCCTCCGTCTATGGCCCTGGGGTGGTTCGGATCGACGGGGGTTCTCGTTAGGAGGCAGCAACGGATCTGTTACTTGCAGTAGTTTCTTCTATACTACTCTCCGAGTTCTTCTTTAGTGGCTCGGAGGATTCTGAGAGGCTTATTAAATTCTTTGAGGTTTCTCTCCGATTCTTCTTGTAGCTTATCGGGAGATTCTATTGACTAAGTTCTTCTGAAGAGAGCACGGCTCGAAGGGGGAAAATAAAAAGTTTCTCTTGCTGTAATTTACTTCTAAACTGTTACAGGTAATGCTCAGCCTCGTAGTTGGAATCAGAACAAACATGGAAGAAATTGGTGGGGTTTATATACCCCGATTCTACTAACATCATCATTATTAAATGTTGAAGAGGCTGCATTATTTTTGCACAATATTTGAAAATAAAGTAAATCTTTTAGCTGTGTTAAGGTTTAAACGAATAAACAAGATATTTGAAGATGAAGCCATATTTTTATCTTAAATTGCATATTTTCAGATCTGATGTTATCATGATCTGCCAAGTTAACTAAAAGTGGAAATTGAACTATGCATCTTTACACTAAAATCTGCATATGAGTAAAAATTAAAGGTTTAAGATTTACAATTAAATGCTTAGGTAAGAGATGACTTCATCTTTTATAACGAAGAAAGAATGTATACAAAACATGACATGGCAAAAGTTACTCAGGATTCATTATTAAGCTAAATCTAAAAAGATGATTATGAGATTTTAAAAAACAACAGGTCATCAATTATTTGGCAAAGTAGAAAGCACATCAAAATTTATGCCAACGGAAAAATAATAATAAAAAAAATAACAACAGTATCGCCGATTCTACATTCCTTATGGCGACATAATGTCGGGTCGGACATTGAGTACATTGTAATTTTGGTCTACTCTAACTATGATTATAATTATCAATTCATTTATTATCGTTAACTACAATTTCATTAAAGTACATTGACTACGTTATTTAGTACATTACATCATTAAGTACAGTTTCATTAAAGTACATTACATTATATTAAATTAAAAGTATTACAGTTAATTATAATTAAACAGTTACTATAACTTTGTTTTGTTACAGTGTTTCATATTAATAGACAATTAAGATTTTAGAAATATAATACAAAGTACATGGGCACATACGGTATGGATGAATATGGTTGAATAATAATATTTATACTACATAACATATAAATAATGACTTCTCTAGAGTGTACAGTTTTTATTATGATGTTAAAGAATTTTCATACATTGAATACTAGAGATATGATGAAGGGAAATTAATGACAGGAAAATGTGACGTCATAGTTATTGAATTTGTACGTGTAGTACAAATCATTATTAGGAAGACTTACAAGAACGAATTAGAGACAAAGAGTGGGTATTAATGACTAAGAAGTACAACTACGGGTTCCAATCCTGTTACATGCAATGTGTATGCATAATCTAGGGTCGAGAGTGAGATGCAAGACAATCATAATTAATTATAATAACTTCTATAACAAAAAATAAAAAAATGGAAAATGGATACGACTAAACCATAGAAATGGGAGATCGTAAGGTTATGACACAAACAAAAATAGGAAGCTACAAATAAAATTTTTATCCAAAACTCGCTTAGGCGATTTTTGGTTTCTTATGTAAAAATGAATATGGATTAGTCATTGTTCATTTTTACAGTGTTTCCCCCTCTAAAATGGTATTTATACAATAATCTAATAGGGTACCATTAATACAATATAAATGAGAAAATAACATCCTAACTACTTCAAGTTAGATGACGAATTTTCCTTTACATTACAAATTTTTATACAGAACAAGTGAGTTATTATATAATATAAAAAATTCAAAGATTAATACTTTAATTTAGACAAACAGAATAAAGGATTAATACGTTTATTTAGACAAACAATTAAGTTAGACAAACAATGATATGGTTAAAAAAAATTTACAAAATTTTTATTTTTCTGTAGGAAAAATTACATTCATAATGAATAGGTAAAAGGGAAAAATATAAATTTTAAAGTTCATGGATTTTTCAAGGTTACCATGATAGTACAATTGATAAACTAATTTTATTGACTATTGTAGGTAAAAATAGAATTACGTAATGGATGATGTATAGACCTGTGGTCGTGTGTATTTGTGTGTACTAGGTACAAAGTGTGTATCTTATAAGTTTGAGGGACAGATTAGCTGAGAAGATTGTTAAATTAACTGAATAAATGCATGAGCAAGATATATTAGAAAGCAAAAATGATTAAGATTAAAATGATGATGTTTGCATACGAGTTTTAATGCAAAAGTGACTGAAGGGACGGAACGTAAATTGAATTCGACTACGACAATTACTCAGTATTAATCGAATAAAAAAAATATAAAAAAATATAACCATTGAAAATAGGAACCAATTATAAACTATAATGAATTAAACATATAATGTTCTTAAAAATAAAAAAACACAACTTAACATAAACGGAGGTTATGTTCCATCGTACTAAAGAGGAATTAACCATGGTTGAACCATTTCTCCGGTTGTCACTGGGTTCAACTGGGGGTTGGGGGTATTAAAATAAAATAAACTTAAAGGACAAAGTTTGTAGTACGACATTCGGGGGAATTGAGTGACTAAGCGGGGGATATAAGTCTGAAATTGACAATAACATCTTTTTGTGAGCACTTTGCTCTTGAAAAAAAGATTGCTTGTCACACTACTTAGAACAAAAATTTAAAAAGTTCAACAAACGGAGGGACGGCATGTTCATTACAAATAATGGATTACATGACTATATATTTATATACGTAACAATGCAGGGTGAATTTAATTCTCCTTTACAACACAAAAAAAAAGGTTGAATTAAATTCTTAACTTACTTTTTTTCTTAAATTAAATTCTCTTAAATTACAAAGGAAAAGTTGAATTCAATTGACTGCATTGAAAACTAACTTGGGACTTCAAAACTAACTTTTTTTTTTCAAAAACTAACTTTTTTTCAAAACTAACTTCTTTTCTTTTCAAAACTTTTTTTTTTCAAAACTAACTTTTTTTTCAAAACTAACTTTTTTTTTCAAAACACTTTTTTTTTCAAAGCTAACTTTTTTTTTTCAAAACTAACTTTTTTTTTCAAAACTAACTTTTTTTTTCAAAACTAACTTTTTTTTCAAAACTAACTTTTTTTCAAACTAACTTTTTTTTCAAAACTAACTTTTTTTTCAAAACTAACTTTTTTTCAAACTACTAAACTAACTTTTTTTTCAAAACTAAAAACTAACTTTTTTTTTCAAAACTAACTTCTGTAATCTCTGGGCGGTTGTCCCTCTTAGATGCAACCTTTGACTTGACCTCTTATCAAGTATTCTGAAACTAACTTGAACTCTTATCAAGTATTCTGAAACTAACTTGAAATGCTTCAAGTAACTCTCTAACTCTATAAACTCTCTATAACACTCTCTTTCTTAATTTGCAAGTCAATTCAATTCAATAATTTGAAAAAAATTTGCAAACAAAAATATAAAATGTAAACAACATTTCACTCGAATGTACACGAAGGTACGATACTATTATGTTTGATACATAAAATAAAATTATACTATACTAACTAGAATAGTAAAAATAACTGAAAATAACTGTGAAAATAATTCTGTGACAATATTGTTTTCAATAAAACAAAAATGTATCACTGGTGTCTGAAGTGTTCACTGTGTTTTGTGTTAATTCTGGCTCAATATTAAATATTAACTGTTAATAATAATGACTTCAAATGTTTAGAAATTATTTTAAAAAAGAGTTTTGTACTTAAGATTCCTACGGCGAAATCCTTAGAGACGTGTCCTGAAGACGTGTCTTGCTGGCCACTTGTTCTTGGATAAAAACTAGGCGTGGAGAACTTGGAGTCGTGACGCACCGGTCCAAGGGTGGATGTGACGAACTAGAAGTCGTGA
>JAJOZX010006415.1:262500-272500 GCA_023014485.1 Bathynomus jamesi | reverse complement strand
CTCGGCAGCATCATTGACGACTTTCATCTTTAAGGCGCGATCTCTAAGTTCCCTGTAGTTCTTGTCATTTGGCCATTCCCGTGGATCTTTTTGAAGTAACTGGCGCGCTTCCTCCTTACCTCCAACTTTCAAGGCATCAAAGAGGGTCAATGTCCTTTTCGTGATGAAGGATGCCACATCATTTTCAACACCAGCTTCCGCCATGTCGATTCGTCAGGGGCAGCCATTCTTTTGGGGATGTTGGAGGTGTTGAACCATTCTCCTTTTGGTATCAGGATCGATCCTATTATCGAAGAAGGCCAGTCCAATCAGATGCTCCGACAAGTACCACAGGTGGCATCTTAGAGCTGTCTTCGCCGCTTGTGCAGCTCCTCCGTGTGGATATTTTTCCAGAAGATGCAGCATTTTGAGATCATTGAGAGGAGCTTGTGTCCCCATTGGCGCTTCATGCCAGTACTTGACGTAAATCAGACTGACAAATAAAGCCAGCTGAGTCACGTTTCGTTCTTCGCGTGCTGTGAGCTTGAATTGATAGTGAAAGAGGTAGATTTTGAGGGCATAAATCGCCTTCGCCATCCATCTCGCGTGGTGCATGGGACCCGGAGCTCGGATAAAGAGTTGACCACCAGTCTTTCCCCCCAGGAAGGGCAAAGATAGTTCAAGGAACTCCTTGTAGTCATCACGAGGTTGGCTTGCCTGAAGAGCGTTAGGTAAGTAAGTGAGCATCTCTTTTCTCATCTCTTGGAGTTGAGGGTTCTCGAACAAGCTGTCCGATGCTGAGACAAATGCTTCGTGGGAGAGAGATGGCCATTCCTTTTGAAATCGCTTAAAAAGGCATGTTTCAGGACTTCCTGTTGAGCCAAATATTGAGGCAAAGACATCAGCAAGTACGACTTCAAGTATATGATGTCGACAACCGATCCAAACTAGCTCGTGACCCAATGCTTCTTCAATCCTGACACAGGCTCCGCGATGTAAACCCGTGTTTGACGCAGTGGTATCGAAGACGAGACCTCTCACATGCTGTTCCACGTTCCATAATTTCATAGTTTGAAGGCATGCCTGGGCCTGTGCTTCTCCAGTTCCTTGTTTCATCTTTGGGACACCAAGCAGCTTCTCCTGTCCATTGAATGTTATAAGGATTGCTATCCAATGCACATTCGTCTTCTTCCCTTCAATGCCGGGGAGAAGCTTTCCGTCCCAATGGAGAAGGACAGGGTCTTCTAGAGAGAATGATTCTAGGTCTTCTCGAGCTGCCTGTTCTCGCCCACTTTCTCTGTAGCGATGAATAGAGCTCCGAGAGCACGTCATCCCAGACAGATCATGCCCCGCGGCCTGTAATACAACTCCAGTTACGAAAACAGCATTCCGGTCAGAAAGATTGGTGCGATCCATTGCTCCAATGACTTCTGGAGATTGGAAAATGTTTGTAACCTTGTTCTTGGGACGCTTTGGTGCCGGAGCTTCAGACGAAGAAGGAATCGGAACCGATGGTCTATAGTCGTCGTCGTCTTGCAAAAAAAGGGAAGAAGAGGAAAGATCAATTGATGACACTCCTGCTTCTTCCAAATCTTTCTGTGTTGCTTCATGCCTTGCCTTCCTCTTGGCTTCCTTCTCCATTCTGGATCGCTTTCTGTCCTCTTGTGTAGTCGTTTCCTTATCAATGCCAGCCATGCTGCAAGAATTGACGTCCTTGCGCTGCATGGACAGGAAATTTCGGTCCTCAACATTGACGATTGTGCTCATGGCATCACTGGTTGCGATGTCAAACAGTTCCTGGATGTCCGCTTTGAAGATGTCTTCATTCATTCTATCGCTGGCACGTTGCCTGGTCCTGTGCTTCTTGAGTGTTTTGTAGCGGTCTAAAAGCTTTGAAAGCTTACGGACACAGGAGTCGATCCGTTGAGTTGGGATCCGCACTCGGGTCCAGACTTCAATCACCCTCTGGCATGCCTGGTTCAGACTGTCGGAGGTGGTTTGCTTTTGATTGATGTGGTGGTATTGCCCCAAGAGGAGGGTCAAGGCATGTAGGGAGCCTTGACGTGGATAAAGTTCCAGTTGCCATCCCTAGAAGCCAAACTTTTGGAATTGATCGAGTTTGAGCCATCGGACCTACGGAAGAAAAAGTACATTATATAATATATATATTCAGAGTGGGGCGACCTCTAAATATTCACCAATCATGCTGCAATTTTGCACAGACCATGTGGACACTAAATTGATAAAAACCACACTTGTGGAGACTATCTAAGACAATTTTGAATTTTCCCCCTATGGATTTGGACCACCCTAATATATATATATATATATATATATATATATATTTTATATATATTTATATATATACTGTATATATATATAGGGTGATTCAAATATGGGGTTAAAAAATTTTTTATATATTTTAATGTGTTCAACCCTTTAAATGGTTCATTTCAGCATAAAAATAACTATCCTAAAATATTTTAGCAAATTTTTAATTTTTAAGGGTTGCTACCAGCATTTAAAAATTGACAGAATGACTCAAATTGTCAAATTTTTCCACACCACCCAGGAGGTACAGTACAAGGCACATTGCTTTTTTTTAATGTGGAAAGCTCCCCCGTAGGTCCTACCATAACCACAAGCATGCATAATTAAACTAGCATGATATTTGAGACATTAGCTGTCCTTACTTCATCAATGTTTCTTTTTTTCTATCAGGGTAAACAGCCCTGTAGTTTTTCACTACTTGTAGCAAGAATTGTTTTTGATATTCGTCATGTGTTAGTATTTTATTATATTATCCATTAATTTTACTCCTCTTTCCGCTATATCATTCACGACTTTCCACTGTTTGATAGATTTCTTAGCGGAGTTAAACTCTTCATCATTATGCCATTCTTTAGCATCTTTGAGTAAAAATTTTGAACTAAATTCTGTTATTGTAAAGAATCTTTGAGTATTTGATGTGACAAAATCTTCTAATTTCTTCGTTAGAATAAGTGCAGGATCTAGAAAAGCCCGTTTTGCAGGAAGAGTTTCTGTTGTATTTTGCAAGGCCTTTACCATTTTATTTTTGTTTCAGTAGGCACTTCATCATCATAAAAGGCCAACGCTACCAGTTCTTCTGATAGGTACCAGAGGTGACCTAACAGTTTTTTAATAGCAACAAATGCAATTGTGTCATTTATTTGTTTGTAGACTACAAGATTCTGTAATAATTCCAGATCAAGACGAGGAGTGCAAGATGGCACAGGAGCTGTAAACCATGCCTTTACATAATTATAACCAAGTAGCAAATAGACATATGTCTTTTAGTCCTTTTTTGTCTTTTACTGAAATTTTGAACTGAGATTAGAACAAAAAAATTTAATGAATATGTAATTTTGGCCACCCACCTAGCCCAATGAAGTCCCGCTGGATGTTTAAATTTGATTCCACCTTTTGGTTCACCTCCCAAAAAAATAATTGCTAACTGCAATAGTTCTAGGTAATCGTCTCTTGGTTGGAATGTGTCTAGTTGATTTGCTGCAAATATAATTATGTCATCTTTGATGTCATGAATATTTTCATAGATATCTGGATCTGATAATACTGTTTCGTAGTCCTCCTTATTAATGCTTGACTATTTTTCTCTGAACTTCTTAAAAAGGACTATATCTGGGCCAGAAGATGGTGATAAAAACTTTGAAACAACAGCTTCCAGCATAATTTCAAATATGTGGTGTCGACATGCCAGCCACAATAAATAGTTGTCAAATTTTTGTTCTAGAAGAATAGCTGCACAGCTGCACCATTTCTAGGACCAGTATTGGCTGCCATTGTATCGAAACACATGCATTTTATTTGTTCGCAGATGCCCCATTCAAGCGATGTCTGATTGTTGGCATTAAAACTAGAGACGCATTTCTGTCACTCAATTTTGCAACATCAAGACTTCCTAATAATATATCATCAAACAATTTTCTACGTTTGCATACATTACTTTTCCATGTTGAAGGTTGTGCAGCACAGAAACCAGATTCATCACTTTTACTCTCCTCTGATTCTGATTCTGATGATGTACTGGTGAGTATGACAGCCTCTTCATTCTTCTTTCTTTTGATCTCTTCTTTTGCTTTCCTCTTTTCATAACGTTGTTGCTTTTCTGCTGCTCTTTGCTCTTTTTTAGCAACAGCCTTATCAATGGTACCCATTTCTCCATGACGTCCTTTCTCACGTTGCATTTTCAAGAATTTCTTATCATCATCTATTTTTATAAGCTGCATAGCATTCTCATGAGCAATGTCAAATAAGTTTTCCAGTTTATCTTTCCATTTTTCTTCTTTATTATTTAAATTTTGTGATCTTTTCAATTTGTTTGCTTTGTCTTTCTTAAGCAGCTGCCATTCCTTCAGTATTCCTTGAATTTTATCTACTACATGTATTCTTTGTTTTGCTGGTATTCCTCTTTTTTCCAAACTGCTAGCACATCATCCACAGTAGAGTAGCATGATTCTCTAATGCCTCGCTTTTTAATATTTCTGTAGTGCATGAAGAGGGCCATCATTTCCTTCTCTGATGGTAATACGGATGTTTTAGTACTGCAGAGGGCTGCCCAATTAGCCATACTTCAGTTTCTTTTTTCGTAGAACTTCTCCCAACTGAGCAACTAGGTGATGGTGAGTTAGGCCTAGCTTCCATAATCGATTAATTGGTATCAAAATTACGAGTTCCAAACAACAATTAAAAGCAAGCTAGTATATAAACCATTAATTAAAAATTCTGAAATATATACAATTAAACATAAAATCATAAGTTGTAAAATCAAACAAATTGAAAAAAAGGGAAACTTTGATGCCTGGTAGCACATAGTAAATTTTATTTAAAATTCACCAAATTTGGCATACACTACTTTTTTGTCATAGGGAACAAAAATACAGGTTGAACAACAATTTAAAAAAAAAACTGATTTTTTTGAATCACCCTAATATATATATATATATATATATATATATATATATATTATATATTAGGGTGACACTTATTTTCGAAAGTTTGAATTTTTATCGGGACAGGAGCGTTTCTGGTTCCATTTTGTCAAAATATCGTGTGTAAAATATTTTTGAAATAAAACAATATTTAGAACTGCCTCAATACGGTCAAAGTTTGTATATTTTCTCGAAAAGTAGAAATTTTAGATCATGATGTTCTATGCCTCTAGCAATAAAATATCACTTCTAGTTTGTTCAAGCTACTAATCTTGACCTAAAACATATAACTGGACTTCATACTTTCAACTCTAGGTCCCCCTCAACTCGAGTATTAGCCCCTCAAGGGGGGGGGGGGGGGGGGTATCATGGGCGCCCATCTCCCTCTCATTGTTGCCTACTTTGCAGAGGTCACGGTGGACTTGCGGACGGTTGGGAAGTCACAGCGGTGCTTCTTGACCACTTGTAAGAGGAACTGCCTTTGGTCTTCACTCTTGGTAAGGGCCAGGTTGAAAGACTGCATCAACGCCACCCCGCGCTCCGCGAAGTCATTGACAACTTGAAGGGCCTGGACTCGGCGGGATGCGGCGATGAAGGCTGGGTCCGTCCGCCACTCCTCCGGATCCTTGAGCAGGAAGGCGGTGCTGATGTCCAGAACCTTGAAGAACTCCTTTGATGTAGTCGTTGTGAACTTGGCCAATGTATTGTTGGCGATTGAGGCGGTGGACAGGTCCACATTGATACGCCGCGGGGGATCCTCCGATCCTTCCTCTTCTTCCATCGCTTTAATCATCTCCGCTTTGTCGCCAAGTCGATACCCTCGTCGAAGATGGCCAGGGTGACGAGGCGCTCGCTCAAGTACCATAGGTGCCTGGCGAAGACTGTCGCCGTCGCCTTGGCCACCGCTGAGTCCGGATAATAGACGAGGGCCTTGAGCAGCGCGAGGTCCGCGGCTGGGGCCGTTGCCGGGAGCGGCGCTTTGTACCAGGCCGTCACGTAGATGGACACGGCGAAGATGGTGAATCGCCGGATTCCAGCCGCTTCGCCTGACGACATCTGAAACTGTTCCCGGAACAGGAACAGTTTGATGGCATAGATGACTTTTGCCATCCAGCGCGCGCGATGGAAGGCGCCGGGACGAGCGAACCGGGCACCCCGCTTGTTCGGACCGCCCAGCACAATTACAGAGAGCTCCAGAAGTTCCCTGTAGTCATCACGTGGATGTTGACCGTCGAGGAGGCGGCTGAATTCGATCAGCAGGTCGTCGCGGGCGTCCTTCAGGTGCTGCGGCATGGTTCCATCCTCGAAGGGCTTCGCTTTGGTTTGATCGATGAAGTCCCACTGGGCGGCGAATCGTTGAACAGGAGGATGTCAGGACCAGTAGAGGGACCGAGGCACGCCGTGAATGCCTTCTCGCACACCAGTTCGTGGATGTGGTGGCGGCAAGCCAAATGAAGCACTGTCTTCTCGAGTTTCTGCTCAATGATATAGCAAGCTCCTCCTGAGAGTCCTGTGTTTGAGGCGGTGGTGTCAAAAGAGAGGGCACAGATCCGTCCCTTGATGTCCCAATCCTCGAGGGCAGAGAGGACGGCTTCCGCCATGGCGCGGCCGGTGCCGTCGGGGAGGCTGGGCACAGCCAGAAGCTTGTCGACGTTCTCCCCAGACACCAGAACTGGAAGGCGATCTTCAGCAGGGCCTCCGTCAGCCGCTGGTACGATTTTCCCGTCCCAGTGAATGGTCAGCGGCACAGTAGGATGGAAGGCTGCCTTCATTTCCGCTGCTGCCATAGCACGGAACTTTGCTCGGTCGCGGCGGGAGGATTCGCGGTTCAAGACCAGCTCCTCAGGGTCGTGGCCCAAGCTCCTCGCAGCCGCCGACAGCAAAAAAACACCTTCTCGGTCGGTAAGTTTCGTCCGATCCATCGCTGCGGAGAGATCAGGGGTGATCATCTTTTTCGACGCGCGGAATCGCTTGGGTGGTAAAGGGGTCGTAGATGCTTCTGCATTCGACGTGGACGGGCCCGGGAGAGAGAGCTCTTCCTCTTCTTCTCGGCGACGACGCCGTGTCGGTGACCGAGTCGGGCTGCTTGCACCTGAGCTGGAGCTCGATGCCAGTTCGACGAGTTCTTCTCGGCTCTCTCTGTTCGCCCTTTCATCATCTTGCCGGCGGCTCCTTTCCGCTTCCTGTCTCCTCGCACGCTCCTCCTCAGTGTGCAGCGTCATGTCACGTGTGGAGGAGATGCGGCCGCGCCGCACCTCGGCCCTTTGTCCCGTCAGGAACTCCCTGTCCTCTTCGATTGTGATCATCGACATCGCCTGTTCGTGTGCGATGTCGAAGAGGCGGTCAAGGGATGAGAGGAACTCGGCCTCGTTCCTGATTTGGGTCACAGTGCGCCATTTTGAGTTCTTGTTCAGAGCCCGCCACTTCTCGTACATTCGGAGAACCTTGTCCCTTGCGTGTTGGTCTTTCTGCGTAGGAATACGGGACCGCTCCCAGAATTCCTTGACTGCGGTCACTGTCTCAGCGGCTGCTTCCTTGATCGGCTTCTTGACGTCAAGGTGAAGGTGGAAAAAGTACTGAAGCGCCTGCTTTCCCATAGGCAGCATGCTTCCTGTGATGCTGTGGTCCACGGTCCCCAGGAGATAGACTGCTGTTTTAGATCTTGTTGCCGAAGCCATCACGTTGTTTCAGAACTCACTGAAAAAGAGAATGAAACACTGTTAGTGTTGGCAAAACTCGTCCCAACCCATTTTCTACTTAGAATAACATGTTCTTTCGCCTGTATCAATATTTGGATAAACTCGTGTTACACCCTGTATAATACCTCATTTTAGTCTTCTGTACACCAGTGCGGAAGACTAAACCAACGACTCTGACCGTCCATCTGTCTGTCTGTTATCATTTTTCAACTCAGAAACTACAGCAGCTATCGAAACGAAAACTGACATGATAACAGAATGCCATGAGTACTTTTCGACAAAAAGTATAAACTTTGACCTCGTTGAGGCAGTTCTAATTATTATTTTATTTCAAAAATATTTTACACAATGTTTTTAGACGGAATGACACCAGAAATGCGCCCGTCCTGATAGAAATTCCCAAAAAATGAAAAACACCCCAAATAAGTGGCACCCTAATATATATATATATGATACACACAAACCGTGCATGGAACAAGGAACTCTTCTGGGATAATTAAATCCACTATAGTCCGAATAAGTAATGGTAAATACAGTACCAAAGTTGGATCCTGTCTGCTTTGCAGGTAGCTGGTGAGGGAGCTATATTTATGGGACCTCTTTGCGAGAGACTCGTTGCCCACGTCAGGCTTGCATCATGAAAAAGAAAAACTATGGTATTTGTCATTTACCATTACTTATTCGGACTATAGTGGATTTAATTATCCCAGAAGAGTTCCTTGTTCCATGCACGGTCTGTGTGTATCATAAAAAACTCAGGGAACCATTCTGAGTTCATTCCCATATATATATATATATATTTTTTTTTTTTTTTTTTTTTTAGTTCAGGAAGAACTGATTCGCCTCTATTTAAAGGGCATATCTCAGCGGAAAAACAAAGAAAAAGTGAGAGGAAAGACAGAGGAAAAAGAAAGGGTGGAGGGGACAGTCGAAGTGGAAAAAGACCAAGGATGACAAGGAGTGCAGGGTCGAGCCCCATCATCCTTGGGTGCTAGGGCCGGGAGGGCGCACGTGAAACCTCCAGGAACAAGCACGTACAAACGAGCACAAAGAGCACTCAAGAGCACGAGCTTAGAACCCCCTTGCGGGGATATATATATATATATATATATATACACACACACACACACACATATATATATATATACACACCCACACACATTTTATATTTATATATATATATATATATATATGATGAATAAAACCACGAAGGAAAGGAAACACAAAAAGGTGCTCAAGCGCTTTCGTCTAATGACATCCTCAGGAACACTGAAGTACATAAAAGGTTACGGCCTATATATAGGTTACAGAAAGAAAAAAATAAATAAATAAATAACATACACACACATATATATATATATATATATATATATATATATATATATATATATATATATATATACATATACATATCTACATAGGTCAGACGGGAAAGGATTTGCACACACGTATAAAACAGCATCAATATTCCGTTAGAACAGGACAGTTGTCCAGTGCTCTTTTTGTCCATTTGTCAGAGTTATCCCACTGTATTGATTGGAATAATGCTTCAGTTTTATTTCATTCTAGCAACATTGTCAATAGAAATATTCTTGAGTCTGCCATTATCCAACTTTCAAATAACTTCAACATAAGCAAAGGTCTTTTTCAACTCGATCCTGTTGTTTTGAATTCCTTCAAAACAAATTTAGATAAAAAGGGTAGGACGCTAAATCTTTGGTAAACTTGTATGCTACTTTATTAACTTTTAATCTTCATTTTATTTTTATATATATCGAAACTTGACTCTAAAAGGCAAAGTGTTAAAATCCGGGCAGATTTCCAGTATAAATTTGTATTTTTATAATTCATTTGATCTTGTGCTAAAAATCGATATTTCTCCTTACAAATCTGTATGCCTCTTTGTTAATCCTCTAATTTCAATTTTTAATTTTACTTCTCCATTTATTGCATATATATATATATATATATATATATATATATATATATATATATATATATATATAACCCCGCAAGGGGGTTCTAAGCTCGTGCTCTTGAGTGTTCTTTGTGCTCGTTTGTACGTGCTTGTTCCTGGAGGTTTCACGTGCGCCCTCCCGGCCCTAGCACCCAAGGATGATGGGGCTCGACCCTGCAGTCCTTGTCATCCTTGGTCTTTTTCCACTTTGACTGTCCCTTCCACCCTTTCTTTTTCCTCTGTCTTTCCTCTCACTTTTTCTTTGTTTTTCCGCCGAGATATGCCCTTTTAAATAGAGGCGAATCGGTTCTTCCAGAACTTAAAAAAAAAAAATATATATATGTGTGTGTGTAGATATGTATGTATATATATATATATGTTTGTGTATGTTATTT